>MJEU01000063.1:0-105132 GCA_001748505.1 Sporisorium iseilematis-ciliati | reverse complement strand
GGCGAGCGGCTTTGCCGCTCGCCGGCCGCCTCGAATCCAAGACCAGTCGGGCGTGGCCCGAGCTGGCTGGAAGAGAGCGGCACCGCGACGTCACTTCCTCCGCAATAGCTAGAGAATTTCAAAGTCGTCGGAATCATCGTCGTCGTCGTCAATGACAATAGCATTGTTGGCGTTAGAGGTGATGCGAGGCGGAGGAAGGTCGGTGTGTATCGGTTGGCGAAGGATGCGGCCGTCAGGAGCGATGGTAATGCCTGCTGCTCGTGCAGCAGCAGGAGGCTGACGAAGGATTCTGCCGTCAGGGGCAGTAACGGCGGTAGTTCCTCCAGCGGCAAAGGTAGTGGCCACGATTTAACGGCGGTAGTTCCTCCAGCGACAAAAGTAGTGGCCACGACTTTGATGGAATCCTCGTCCAACGAATCAGCATCGTCTTCGTCGCTGTCGTCAGAGTCTTCGAGCGCCGTCTGTGCTGCCCGTGCAGCTCTGCCAGCCTCCGTCAGCCAAAATTGTTCGTCGAAAAAGCGCTCTTCCGCGCGAGTAGCTCGAGAGACAGCGGTAGCATCGTCGTGAGAAAAGGCACTCGCTTGATCGTCACCTGTGCGCTCATCTCGAATTACCCCGGCGCTCCTGTTGGATTCAAGCAAGATATCATTGAGGCGGAGTAGGAAGCGTTCTAACGCCTGAAGGTAGGCTGGCCGTCGTTCCGAATCAGCATAGTGACCGCCTTGCAAAACGCTGGACAAAGACGACCGCTGGTCTTCGGGGATGAATCGAAGGACCCGTTCGCGTTCGTTCGCAGCACTGAGGCAGTCGAAGATGAGGTGGTCACGATTTAGAGAAGGGCGACCGCAGATGCATGTCAGTTCTCGTTGAACATGCGACGAAACCATGATGACATTCGAACGGAATCGAAGGAGGTAAAAGATGAGTTGTGGAGAGCAGCCTCGGATGAGTAGCATTGCATTTGGTTGGAAAGTCGGATGGACCTGATTTAAACTCGCCGAACCAAGGTATTCCCAGGACAAGCGTTGCACGGTGACGGAGATGTCGTAGGTACTTACGCAGACTTCCAAAAGCCGCAGGCCGCTCCAATGGTAGAGTGAGGGCTTGTTTGGCTGCGACATCGGCGCTTTCGTTGCCGGCAATCTTTGAATGACCTGGAATCCAGTTAAAGAGGATCTGTGTTCGTCCATTGCGCGTCAATTGCTGGTACACTTCGCGGATTTGGCTGCTGAGGTGTTGAAGAGTCTTTCGGTCTTTGTTCCAACCAGCAAGCACGCTAGCCGCCATGCATCTACATTTCGGAGAAACATTTCGTACAAAAACGGAAGTCGGACAGAAGGATCTTGCAAGATGTGCAAACGAGCGGGCCAGACATTCACAGACAAAGAGATTGTTCGGCCGAACTTGCAGTTTCATAACGCACAGGCCTCCAGAGACAAAAATCATCACTGCTGAGTCGAAAACAAAGCAGTGGCTGAGTTTGTCAGGGTCAAACGTGGTTTTGGAGGAGGTCGGTGGCAAATCCCCCCAAAAGAAGGTCAAGACTTGGGCGTCCAAGACAGGATTTCGGTGACACCATACCAGGTATGCTGATGGTGGCAACGCTTCATTTATGCGAGAGAGAGGGGGACAAAGACATCAGTATCGATCGAGTAAAGGCTTAAACGCATGTGGGAAGGAGAACAAGTCTCTGCCATGAAAGGCCGTAACATCTTATCAACGTATCAAGTCCAGGGGATCGTGCTTCCATCAATAGAGCTCCTCGTCTCTGTCCATCGTCCCTTCCATCAGCAAGGCCGTTCTTGTTGACGAGTCGCAACCTTTGAGGAATGAGACGTCCGCCTTGGATTCGAAATTTCTCTTTGGCCTCCCCTTTCACTTCTGTTGCTCGCCAACTTCATTGCAATGATGGTAATGTAGAAAACCTCAAACGGACTGAAGACAAAGACAATCGCGCTGGTTCAAGGGCTCCAAGAATCCCAGATGACAGTTGTTCGAGGAGAGAGTGGGTGCGAAAAAAATGTCCTTCACCATTTTTGTCACAGCCCACTTGTGACTCGCCTTGCTAAACACGTATGCAGATTAAGTCGGTGAAAACCCATCTACACTCCTCCCAACCAGGGGTAGGTAAGCCAGCTGGTCGGTTGCAGTCTTTGAATGCGATGTGCAAAGGACCTCCCCTAGTGATCAACAGCCCCGTTTCGTCTTCCTCTTTTACCACATACTTTCGTTCGTCGTTGACACTGCCCAGTAAAATGGGGGCTTTCTCACCTTTCTGGGCGAGCATCTTGCTCCTCATCACCATCACGACCCTATCAAGCATCGTACATGCCGCAAGATACAACGGACAGATCAATTTAAGACCCGAAAGCGAAGCCAGCGAGCTCCAACGCACGCTCTTCCAAGACAACTTGGCAAAAGCGCTCCGTGGTCAACACGAAGCTTTCCCACTGATTCCCTTCGAGAACGCCCGAGTTGGAATAGTCGACACAACTGCACATCCGTTTAACCCCGAAGGACTACTGCTTCAACTGAAGAATCGAGGAGACGAGCCTCGATATGTGATTCTTGATCATCCTTTCCCAGGCGATATGTTTAAGAAAGGATTTTCAGCTGCTGCTTTGATTGGGACCTATCCTAACGTACCTCATCGAAGTCTGTTTGGGATTGTTTCGGCAGTGGACACCACAAACTCTCGCACAGGCGCAGCAGCTACACCAAGGATCTATCTACATGGTTACAGCGTCGTCGATAACGCTCCCGACTTGGAAACGAGGTTCTTGGCTCTCAACCCAGGACAAGGTCCGCGTCAACGTCCAATGATTGATCGAGGAAGCATCGTGACATTACGAGAGCTGATGACTGCCCTCCCTAATGGCATGAGACCATGATCACACCAGCTTGATGTTGCACGCCCTGTCTTCGTCACTCAAGGTGCTAGTTGAAAATTGTTTCGAGAAGCTACATAGAGACTGTGTCGCTGAGAGGCTACCAGGTACAACTCGGCGCTCTCCAAGTCGCTTCTATCTACTGTCGCACCTTCCACAAAGCATCACGTCCACCACCACATCATCGGCCTACCGCACAGCTGTCAAACAGCGCCAACCACGCAAGAACTTCGGTTGAAATCAATTTTTTCTTAAAAAAAAAAACCTACCAAAAAATGAGGTCCAAAAATTGTAGCTTTCGACCAACGAAGACGCACACGTCTCACCCTTCCTGACCGAGGCAGCTCTTCCTCCAAGAAGCGAAGAGTCAACGTCTCGAGCAGCGAAGGAGTCCAGCGTGCGTCCCTGAGAAACGGTAAAGCCAAACACACACTCTCACCAGGTACAGTCGCGCTGATCGCGTGCTCTCTCTCCGTCTTCCCCTCCTGAGAGCGGTTGACGAAGCAGAAAGCGAGCGAAAGCAATAACCGTCGGAGAGAGGATGTGCTCTGTTGATCTAGCCTCGCGCGCAAGTGACAGAGCAGCAAGGAAAAGCTGTGAAAGCTCTCTGCTCTGCACGAGATCTTGCGCATTTGGGCGTGTAAAGGGGAAAGATTCACAGCCAAGCACAACCTATCACATCCACGTCAAATCATCTTACGATTACTTGTCTATCATATCACTTCTTTCCCCCAACCGCCGGCAGACCCACCGCCCTCTTCCTCCGCTTCCCGCCCTGCTCAAAAGCCTTGACACCAGGCAAGTCTCTACCCAACGCATCCGGCTTCTTGACCTGGTAGATCCTCACGATCCAATTTTCGCTCGTAAACGCCTCATCCAGGTGATCCAGCTCCGGATTCTTGGTTGGTCCTGGACTCTGTCTAACCCTGTCCATACCCGGTCGCCCACCGAACAGATCGTTGAAGCGGTGGTAACTCATCTTGTAGAGCAAAGACTCGCGCATGGTCTTCGTCGCTCCATCGTCCACTTTGTACTGTCCTTGGGGTGTGAAGTAGTCCACCTCGCGGACTTCATCCGGCCAAACACCCTGAGCGATACGAATCATCCACAGGTACTTGTTGATGTCGTCTCCGCTGAACCCGAGTAGACCACCGAAGATGATGAGCACGTAATCCACATCATGCTTCCGCAAAATGGGGTACGACTTTTCCTCGTTCGAACACATCGCTTTGCCCACGGTAGCAATGTGCGTGTTGTTCCACGTGTTGTTGTCGACCAAAGTTGGTCGATCGGCCATACCCGAGATCTGGTAGCCGTAATCCCACCAGGACATGACTTTGGCATCGGAGGCAGTGTTTTGACGCAGCCAGTAGTAGGCCTCGCGGAAATCGTCGATGATGTGCTGCGACCCGTCGGCGTTTCGCGATGCTAGGACGACGGAGGGGGACGAATAGGCGGTGGAGGTGACGAACGTGCAGTGAAGCACAAAGACGAGCAAGAGAAGCAATGAGTAGATGGTGACGAAGAAGCGAGAGTCGAGACCAAACACGCCAAACTTGCTGCTGGTGAACGCCGAAGCGCGGAAGACAGGCGAGTCAGGACGAGACAGCTCCGAATCCGTCGACGACGAAGCCTCTGCCGCAGCAGCCGCCGCCTTCCTCGACGTAGCACCACGAGTCGACCGAGCCACCGCATCATCAGCATCACCCGCTACACCCTCCCCAATCGGCGTCGGCTCCTTCGGATCCAAATACGTCTGCAACAACGTACTCATCGCAATCGCTGCACTGACACACACCACCGGTGTAAGCGTCAGCATCAGACGAACCATGACACCGGCAAAGTAGCTCGCCATCACAGCGTAGATGATGACGAAGACGTGCTCGTCACGCAGTTCCTTGAAGAGCAAAAAGACACCGACGGGGAAGAGGAAGATGAGCATCTCCAAGTCGAAGAAGAACGCAGGCCAGGCGGGAGGCTGATGTTCCGAGACGGAGGCGATGATGGGGATGTGCTTCTTGGCGTACGCTGTGTCCCAGAGCGAGTAGAATCGACCGGTCCAAGGTGCAACGTATCCGGCGTAGGTGAGCGCTACAAGGGCACCAAAGGCGAGAGTAGCAACGGCCACAACAAAGCCGACGAGCAACCACTTGAACTGCTTGCTGGGAACGTGGGAACGCACAAGCTCGACAAAAGCGACGAGCTGGAGCAGACCGAAAACACCGAGTGCGGCCATGTGTTCGCTGGTGCGTACCGGCTGGAAACCGACAAAGGGGACCTGCATCGACGCAAGAGTACCCAATGCATAGAAGCTCGAGTACGAAACGTAAAGCCGCGAGCTGAACCTTCCCATAAGAATCAGCACCAGCGCATGAAGCGGGATCATGTTGGTGATGAAAACGTATCCACCCCACGCTGCCACCATGTAGAAGTAGAAGAGTGCAGTCGCAACACCCCACAGCGCCGAGCCGTCCTTGAGCGCCTTGATCCAAAGATAGAACGTCATCATGAGCAAAAAGATAGCGATCGCTTCATTATCGTACGATCCGGCCACCGACCTCGAGATATAACCTGGAGCAATACCGATGAAAGCAGCAGCCAGCAAGCCGGCAGCATCGTCTTTCATCGCTGCTGTAAACATGTACGTCGCCCACGCAGTCAAACCTGAAAAGGCGGGTGCGAGGAGAACGCAGATATTTCGAATGTCGACGGGGATGTTGAGCGAGTGGAAGAGGTTGTAGATCGCGCCCGATGTCACCATGAGACCGGGGTAAGCTGTTCCACCAGCAGCACGACCCAGCGGGTACCACGCGGTAGCATCGAACCAGTTCCAGAATCGATAGAACCCATCGGTGGTCAACACTTTTGTTGCGCGGAAGTTAAACCACGGGTCGAATTCGTGAATGATACTCTCGTGTCGTACTACCGCAAAAAGACGCGATGAAACGGCAGCGCCGGCGATGAGAAAGATGATAATGAGTCGGAGTAGCGAGAGGACATTATTGTTGGCTTCTGAAGAAAGAGTGGGTAGGCGATAGGCTGCGCGTGGCCCACCGCCTCTTGATGATGTGGCTGCCGACATGAATGCTACGGCGAGAACGACAGATGAGACGGTCGTCCGTTGTAGTCTTGTCGATGTCGGGGTTTGTGGTGAGTGAAGATGGTGGTGGTGAGGTTAAGGTCGTGCACTGAGCAAAGCTGTGTGCCGTTGGAACGGCAACCTTCGGCCTCGACAGGCTGGCCGCCGTCCGTGCGCGCGGCACTCTGAACCGCAATTCTTCTTGTTCTTCCACGTAGCGAAAATTTGTCGTCCGAAAAAAGAAAGGATTTTCGCGGCGCACAAAATCATGTCCTTGATTCGACGTAACAGGTTCAAAATTTTTTTGGGCTCTCGCCGCTACAGCTCGCGCAAGCTTTACACCTGCACACACCCTTCATCATCAAGGCAAGCAGAGAAGCACCTTTTACTCGCTCCTTCCGTCATCTTCTCTCGTCACAGCTGAGCTCGACATACCTCAGCTTGCTCATCGCCTTTTCCCCACCACAGCTTCCCTGACTAAATTCACTTTGTACATTCACACATTTCTGCCCCACTGCGCTCGACCGAATCCCATTACAGCGAATCCGGGAGCTCTCGCTGCAATCTAACCATGTTTCGGCCTCTCATTGTCCTTGTTGCCATCGTCTGCACCTGCTCGCAACAGCTTGCGAACCATTCCTCAAGGGCTCATACGAATCTTCTGAACACACGCGGCTTGGCTCAAACTCGAAAGAAACGCACACACTTCGCACATCATACTGTACAATCGGATTCAAAAAGAGCTTTCAACATCTCTGCGTCGTACATGTCTGTAACTACGCTCACTTTCCACCCCAACTCCTCCTCCACTCTCTGCCCCACTTGAGCGCGATCCGATTCTTGCTCTCTCTTCCACTGCGTCGTACAACCCTTTCCTCCGCCTTCACCTCGGAATCCAACTCCAATTGCAGAAGGACTTCTGCTTCGCTGTCGGACGGTTCGGGTTCGTTGTCCGACAGGATGATGTAGGAGCTGCGGTTGAAGTCGGGCGATTTGAGGATTGGGTGTGGAGAGATGGAGGAGGGCGTGGGGGAGCGTGGAAGGCGGCGGAGAGTGGGTGACGGGGAGGCTGAGGGAGAGGCAGAGGGCGTGCGGAGGTCGATGATGCGCGGTGAAGCGGTGGTGGCCGTGGTAGAGCGGCGATCAAGCGCACGCTTTGCGCGAGGTGTCTCATCTTCCTCCTCCTTCTTTCCCACTACTTCCACTGCCGCTTCTCGCTCCTCATCACTTCCCTCCTCTCCCTCCTCTTTGTGGTCAAAAACCGGCAACGCCGCCTGCCCACCCAACCTAACGAACCTAAACTTACACACCATGAACCCGCTCGCGCCTCTCTCCATCCAAGCCTCATGCACCCTGTACAGCCCACTATACACATACCCTTCGCTTGGCGCGTATCTGTTCTGCGCCTTGTACCCTCTCACGACTCTCACCGGTTTCTTTGTCTGCACTGACCTCCTCAACGCTGCATTCTTACCATCCCAACGTTGATCCGAGCTCTGCGGTGCGGTTCGCAGGTTCTTCGGGTTGTTGACTGTCCCTTTCAAGTCTCGCCCACCACTGCCGGTGTAGGTGAACGTTTCACCGAGGTCGATGTCATCTTCGTAGCCGCCAGAGAGGCAGATGGACCAACAGCCGACGTCTTCGTTTCCGGAAATTCCAGCTACGGTGGGAGCATGGACGGCGTCGGTGGAACAGTCCATGCGCTTGGACCAGAGTGTACCGATGGGGATTCCGGGGATGTGACCGAACGTTTTGGGGTTGTAGATGCGGTGACCGAGGCGATCGGCGTTGTGTTGAAGTTCGTGCGCTGGTCGGTACGCGCGTGACGGGTTCAGTGAGTTCGAGGGCGTACGACGACGTGTAGCACGGACAGAGTACTCGTCATCCGAAGAAAGGTCGTCGTAGTCGTCAGCGCGGCGGGCAGTCTTACGCATAGCGTGGGGGACAGAGTTGTCGCTGAGCGCTCGTTTCATTCCTCGTGATTTCTTTGGACTTTCGAGCGTGCGCGACACCGATCGAGTGATTCGTGCCGGTCGTGGAATTCTTGGACTTGAAGAGGAGGCATCGTCAGCAGCGGATGCAGCGGGAGATGTGGCTTTGGGTTTAGGTGTGGGTTTTGGTTTAGGTGTCGCAGGCGGTTTGATCAGCTGCGAACTTTGAAACAACCCCAGGGACTTCATCAGCTCCAGGTTGGCTTGGATGTTGGCCTGTCGTTGGGCTTCATAGTCTTCCTCCATGTCGGGGCGAACCATTTTGGCTAAAATTTTCTCGAGATGCAGCGTCTACAGCGGATGGAGTGAGAAGTGGAGAGTGGATGGATGATGAGGGAGGCGAAGATAAGAGGCGGATGGATGGATGGATGGTCTGCGCAAGGCTTCATCGTGTCCCGCCCATCTTCTGGCTCGTGCACCAAATTTCTTCTTCATTTCATTTCAACGTTGCAGCAGTGAGACACAAAGCCTTGCAGAAAAATACGGCTCGCTTGGAAAATTCCCTTTCTCCGCACTAAGAATGGGGGCTTGCACTTTACGCGACACGTGTTTACGCGTCGCGTGCTAGGTCGTGTCTCGTGATTGCAATCGTCGTAAACAACCGTCTGCGATGCATACTCTTCGACAGGCCAGGCGTGCTCTCTGTACCTCACCAGGCATCACATACGTCGAGTTGAGATAAATTGCTTCTCGTGGGCTTCGTCAGCAATGACATCGAATACATCTCTTGTGCACGCTCTGCGCTTTAAAGCCTACTGCCCTCTTCACGAATCTTAAGCCCCAACGCCCTGCCCACAATCGCGTACTTCTCCGCCGCCTCCTGAATCCTCTTTTGCGTACTCTTACCCGCTCCGTGACCGGCATCGATCTCAACCCTCAACAACAATGGGTTCGGGTTGGCCGCCAACTTGTGCTGCATCTCGGCCATCAATTTAAACGAGTGAGCTGGGACTACTCGATCGTCGTGGTCCGCACACGCAAGGACCGTCGTGGGGTACACCTTGCTGGGGTCCACATTGTGCAGTGGCGAATACTTGTAGACATAGTCGAAGATCTCGGGGTCTTCCGAAGGGTTACCGTAGTCGGCACACCACGCTTTGCCGATAGTCCAAGTGTGGAATTTGAGCATGTCCATGACACCCACGTCAGCGATACCGGCGCCGATACCGTGTTCGGGCAGCTGCTGGTTGATGCAGGCTGCTACGCCGAGGCCGCCGTTGGATCCACCTGAGAGGATGATCTTGCCCTTTGCAGCGTATCCGCTTTCGTGCAGATACTTGGCAGCGGACAGCGCATCGTCGAACACATTTTGCTTGTTAAGAAGCGTTCCAGCTTCGTGCCACTTGTCACCGTATTCTCCACCACCGCGGCAGTTGACGAAGGCCAGAACGCCGTTGTAAGAGGAGATCCACGACATCATCGATGGCGAAAAGACGGGGGTGATGGGGATGTTGAAGCCTCCGTAGAAGTACAAGATGGCAGGGGCGCTTCCGTCCTTGGTCACCGTCTTGGGATGCGTCACAAACATAGGCACGCGCGTGCCATCTTTGGACTTGATGAAGACCTGCTCGGATACGAAATCCTCAGCCTTGATACCCTGGACCTGCGTATCGTAGTAGGCGACCTGCTTGGCCTTGGTAGCGCTAGGTGCAGAGTTTGTCTTCCAATCCAGACGCACCACCTGACCAGGGTTGACAAACGAGCCAAACTTGACAAATGCATGGTCGTCGCTGTGTCGTGCAGCAATCTGGTCGATCGAGCCGACCAAGTCTGGCAACAACCTCTCGACCTGCTTGCCCGACTCGAGCTCGTACTGGTACAGCTCGTCCTTGACATCGCGCGAGTAGACGACGAGCAGCTTGTTGTGGTCGATCACTTGTACGGACGACAGCAGCGCATCCTTCTCCTCTGCGATAACATCTCGCAATTCGACGTCATCGCCAGTGAGCTCCCAAACGTTGTCGGTCTGCTGAGCCTGCTTGGCCGGGTCAAGGTCAACCGAAACGAGACGGTAGTTGGGAGCGTCCTTGTTGGTCATAAAGTAGAAGCGGTTGCCCTTGTTAGTGACGTAGTTGAGCACGTACCTGAACGAGAGGGCGAGAGGGATCCATTTCAACTGCTTTGAGGCAGTCAGACCCTGGTCCTGCAAGGGAAGCACGTAGATGCGCTCCTTGGTGTCGGTGTCCTTGCTGTTGTAGAGCATGAGGAAATTGCCGTCGTGCGAAACGTTGGTGCTCCACATCGATTCGGGCACTTTGAGGTCCTTGCTGACGACGAGCACGTCTTCGGACTGAGAAGTGCCGATGCGGTGGTACCAGAGCTGAGCGTCCTTGTTAGCGTCGGTCTCTGTACCCTTGTCGGACACAGATGTTGAAGGGTAGGTTTGGTAGAAGAGACCCTTGTCGTCATGCGTGAAAGCAGCACCGGAGAACTTGACATGCTCTAGCTTGTCCTCGAGACGGTCCTTGCCACCTGTGGCGTCAACATACTTGGCCAACTCGTCCTTGGAGAGCTTGATGGTGCCGTTGGAGTTGTAATGAGCGTCATCGAGCTTGAAGGGCTTGGCAGTCTCACGGATGAAGATTTCGACCCAGTCACTTCCACTCTTGCTGATGCCGTAAGCCATGTATTTGCCCGAGTGGCTGAAGGTGGTGAAGCTAAGCGCCACTGTGCCGTCGGCGCTGAGCAGGTTTGAGTCGAAGAAGATCTCGCCAATAGGATCGCGCTCATTCTTGCCTGCATTGCTGTCGACTTGCTGCTTGTTAGCCCTGTAGATGAGCGACTGTGGGGACAAGCCCGAGTTGAAGCTGTAGTAGTACTGGCCGTCACCCTTCAGGGAAGGACAGGAGAAGCGAGCAAAGTCAAAGTTCTTTTCGATGCGAGACTTGAGAATGTCAAGGTCGGGCTGACAACCGTCAAGGTAGCTTTGAGTAAGTTTGGCTTGAGCGTGGACCCATTCCTTGGTCTCTTGGGATTGCGAGGGTGGCTGTTCGAGCCAGATGTAGGGTTCAGGGACGGTGACGGAGCCCTTTGCCTTGGACTTGTAGGTCAAGGAAGCCTTGTCGTCACGTCGAGCCTGTGGGTATGGGTTGGGCTGTGTCGACCAGCCTGGAGCGTTTTGAGCTGACATTTTGCTTGCAGTAGAGACGAAGGAGCGTCGGCTGTATGCAACAGTGGAGGTTGAGGACGAGGAGGAGGAGGAGTAGAGAGATGGCGATCTAGAGATGGGATTCAAGCACCTAAATGGAGCAGCCGACCTGAATGCGAGTCTGCTCAACATGGGATGATGGTGGTCACGAGTCGAAATGTGCTCGAGTGCGTGTGGGTGTGTGGGTTGATGAGGCGAATGACAGGTTTTGGAGTCAAAGCTTAACGGACGAATGTCTTCCGCGATGGTCCAAGCGCCTTGAGCGGAGAAGCCGACGTGGACCCTTTTTTTGGAGGAGAAACAGCTGAGCAAAGCCACGGAAAAACAAAAGGCGGCTGCTCACCCCGATTTCATTTTGCAGGGAAGCAATCGGGTGCGCCGCTCCAGCGAAATTCGGCGTTCTTGAGCGAAATGAAACCGAGTTGCATGATGAGAGCTTGACGAGCGAGAAACCCCTTGCTGCTCGCCGTGTTGCATCGAGCGAGACAGAGAGCTGATCAGAACTGCATACATCTCACTCAAAGGCCGTTGCTTGCTGTACCTCCTCCAAAGCAACAGAATCGACTGATGCATGACATGGTCTGCGACATCGCCGTTAAGCCACAGTGGCTTCAGCATTAAGACGACCACATGAAGGATGGTCCGATGAGAGGGGATGCTGTTGAGAGGCAGCAACAGCTTCTGCGCCTTTGTGTGGTTGCTCGACGGGCAAATGAGAATGCAGGAGCGCGTTGCCGCTGTTTCTCTCTGCTCTTTGCCCGACCCGACGCGCGGGAGTCTCGTGTGAAGCTGCTGCCCGAAAAAGAGAAAAGTGTTGGTTTCGAGTTTGGCTGCCAATTCGCGCTTTTCCTCGCCAGGAAGAGCGTCAGAATCGAGGCGCGTAGACTGCGTTTTTGGCTTGCTGGCTGGCCACCTCACGATGCTCACTGGACGGGCTGCCTGGCTGTCTGTCTGTCTTTGCTCAGAGACCAACACTTTTTGTATTTTTTTAAGACTCGATTCGCGCGGGTTCTCGGTCACGCCGACGCAGAGGACGACGCAGCACGAGACAAAAGTCAGCTTTTGAGACGGACTCACCGAGAATGAAACACTTTTGGCAGCAGAGCAACACCTCTCTCTTGCAATTCTCGCAACGTCGTTTGTGATTCGAGCTTTTCGCTTTACAACCATCACAACCTTATTCTACAAGATCACACTCGCCAACACTTGGGATCGGACTCGCCGTCGCTTTCGCTTTCAATCACATCGACGCTCGGAACCGCACCCTACACAAGCGCAGTCTTGCAATCATTTGGAGGGTCAGCAGCCACCTCTTCACAGCGTCTCGACCAACTTCACCTGTGAACTTGCACTTGTCCTCTCTTTCACCTTAGTCATCTCCGAGCGACCACCACCTCTCACGTCGGGTCACTTACATCGCCACCTCCGCACGCTCAGATACTTGCGCAGTAACACCTAGTCACACACATAGCCATGGACAATTATCAGAGGATCGAAAAGGTCGGCGAAGGTAAGTCGAGCTGCAATAGCCAATCGGTTCCTGACCCGACCAACTCAGACTGACATGCTCCCTCATACCTTCCACCTTCCGATACCGCACAGGTACATATGGTGTCGTATACAAGGCGAGAGACTTGACTCCAGGAGCCAACGGCCGTATCGTTGCGCTCAAAAAGATTCGTCTCGAAGCAGAAGATGAAGGTGTTCCTTCCACAGCCATTCGCGAGATCTCGTTACTCAAAGAACTCCGAGATGACAACATCGTTAGGTGGGTAATCAAAAAAATCGCCTGTAAGCCAGTGACTTTGATACTGACATGAACATCTTGCATTTTGCTCTTGCTTCGGTCGTTGCAGGCTGTTCGACATCGTCCACCAAGAGAGCAAACTCTACCTCGTCTTTGAATTCCTCGACCTCGACCTGCGCAAATACATGGACAACGTCTCGCGGAACCGCGGCGGCGAAGGAATGGGCCCCGAAATCGTTCGCAAATTCACCTACCAGCTCATCCGTGGTCTCTACTACTGTCACGCACACCGCATCCTCCATCGCGACTTGAAGCCTCAGAACCTTCTCATCGACAAGGAGGGCAACCTCAAACTCGCCGATTTCGGTCTTGCCCGTGCATTCGGTATCCCCCTTCGAACCTACACACACGAAGTCGTCACCCTCTGGTACCGTGCACCCGAAGTGTTGCTTGGTTCGAGACACTACAGCACCGCCATCGATATGTGGTCCGTTGGCTGCATCTTTGCCGAGATGGCTATGCGACATCCTCTCTTCCCTGGTGACTCGGAGATCGACGAGATCTTCAAGATCTTCCGCACGCTCGGTACTCCTACCGATGATGTTTGGCCAGGCGTTCAGCAGTTACCCGACTACAAGGATAGCTTCCCCAAGTGGAGTGGTCGGCCTTTGCGCGACGCGGTCCCCGGCCTCGACGAGGCTGGGTTGGATTTGCTAGAGGGTATGCTTGTCTATGATCCTGCTGGAAGGACATCAGCGAAGCGCAGTCTGATTCACCCTTATTTCAGGCCGCTGATTGCGTAAGGCGAACGGACTTGGCAATCTATGGAACCGCCTCCCTCCTTACATCGCATCCGACGCCCCCTTCCACCTCGCCGTTCGTACCGTCGTGCTCTGTCTCATACCATCCGAGTCGGTCGCTGGCTCGTCTCATCCTGCTGTACACTTTATCGCGCCTAGTCTCTCGTGCTATACAAGATCATACTCTCTTCTCTCCACTGTTCTGCGCGCTACTCAGGCTGAAACCACGACTCGGACTCTCATACACGCTGTCTGCACGTCCACTTCAGTAACAAACATTTCATCAATGAGATTCCCTCTATAGCGCATGCAAAAGCAGCGAACTCCCCTGTCCCAGCTCCCACAGCGAAACCCCAGCTTCCAGCTCCTCGATCTCCTCCAGCGCCTCCAACCTCGCCTTTGTCGTGGTTGGCAATGGCACGTACATTCTCCAGTAAATCTGATCTCCTGGTTTCACACCATGCGCCTCCCTTCCCTTCGCTGTTTCCTGAGTGACAGTCTCTGCGTAGTCGAAGTACCCCTCTGCATCGCCATCGTTAGCGTCTAGGATGACGCCATCGTGATCGCTGAGGATCGAGAGGATGGTGGCCATGGTGACTGCTTCTCCGGGGCCCCGAAGGAAGGGCAGGAGTTCAGAAGTGGTGCGAGAGTGTAATTCTTTGGCTTCGTAAGGATTGGTAGGGGGAGGAACGGGGGTGCCTTGACCGGTGGATTTGTCGACCCAGAATAGCGGGTAGCGGTAGCCGTACATTGGCATGCCGAGGAGTAGTTTCCCGCGGAGTATGGCGAGGTCGTCGTGCGCTTCTTCTGCTGTGTCGACTTGTGCGATATTGTCTTGGCTGGACGTGTTTTCGCTATCGATTTCATCTTCGTGAAGATCTTCGGTAGCGCCGAAATCGTCGTATGCGAAGGGGTTGGAGGGATCTCTGAGCCGCTCCACCTCCTCGTCCGCTTCCTCTTGCTTTTTCTTCTCCGCCTCTTCTGCTTCCCTCTTCTTCCTATCCCTCTTCGACTTAGCAGCAGCCTTAACCGCCGCCTCGATCAGCCTCACATTCTCCCTGACCCACCTCGGACTCGTATTCGGACCGGCCTCTCTCAACCCTCCCCTCTTAGCCCCCCTCAGCGGGCTGTCTTTCGGAAAGTGCTTCCCCTCCACCTCACTACTCCTCCCTCCAACACCCGACATATCGTACGTCATGACGCTGAAGTAGTCGACCACCGCAGCGAGTTGGGGTATGGACTGGACGATCATTTGGTTTGTTACGTTTTGCATGCGGTCGACTTTTCCTCCGGAACTGTAGGCGGTGCGGAGTGGTGGGAGGACCAAGGTGAGAGTTTTGGGCGAGAGGGTGGTGGAGAGGTGGGAGATGGGTTCGTACAGAAGATGGGATACGGGAGATTCGAAGACGATCCCATCGTAGCCGCGGGAGGAGACCTCGTTGGTGATGAGCGATGAAAGACGTTCCCAGTTGGCGCGGCTAGAGAGAAGCGTAGCATAATCCGACTGTTGCCAGTTGTCCAGGTAGAAGCGGGGAACTATCTTGACCTTGCCCTGTTTTTGCGTTCTCTCCAGCCACTTTTCCTCAGCGCTGTTTGTTAGTCCACCAGAAAGTCTATACGTCGCATCTTGACTCCCATCAGAGACTGAATCTTGTGACACCAGGATGGTGTACCACACAGGAGAAACCAAATCCAACTTTTCCGCGAACCGATCGACCAACTCCAACCCCTTCCGATTCCACGGCGTAATATACGCCAACACTGTCCGGTTGGTCACCTTGTGCGTGACATCGTCTAGCTCAGGCTGGATACGTATGTACTCGTCGGTCTCGTACACCGATGCTGCCGAAGAAGCCGAGGTGAGCGTTGTGAGGAGGGTGAGCAGCAAAGCGAGAAGCAAGGGGAGCTTCCGCTCAGGGCGGCGTATTGGGCTCTGCCGATTGGCAGAACGGCGAGAGGACGCCATGACCGCCTCTTTTCCCGATATGAATGAAGATGGGCAGGCGGAAAGTGATGGTGGAGAATGAAGAAGATGATCGTGGGTTCAAAAGACGCCAAACGTTACGAGGTGGTCAAAGCACCCACTTTTCTTCCGGAAATTCCGCCCCAAATCTGAATGCGGGGAATCGCTTTCACAAACCCATCTCAAACAGCTCATCCAACATCACACACTATCTCTTCGCAATTCTTATCAAAACATCCAAACCTCTACTTCTGTGCATCTATTTGAGCTTCTACAGAACCTTCTCCTTCGCCGCCTCAACCACCCGCTCCGCCGCCTTCTTGCCACCCAACACCCTCTCCTGAACCCAGTCAAACGCGAAATCAACCACATGCTCCACCGGCTCATCGAACAAGAACGGCAGCGCGGGTACAAACATCAACCCCGCCACTGTTGGTCCAGCCGCTCTAATCCTCTGACTCTTCGCTTTGGCGAACAGAGGCGCCGAATACCTGACAATACTGTGAATCGTGAACGCAGGCAACGCCATCGATGCTATGCTCTGGAAAACTGCTTGGCGGGCCATGGTCATGCCCACGTGTGTTACTTCTGAGACTTGGTTGGGATCGACACCTGCGTGTTTGCCTTGATCAGCTAGACGTTGGGTGTGACGTTTGCGCAATTCGACTTTTTCAGTTGGAGTGAGCGAGGAGAGGGTTTTGGCGTCCAGTACTTTTTCCAACGGGAGATTTTCTTTGACCGATTCGAGTGCGCTGTTGGCAAACTTTGCAGCTTCAGATTCGAACTCTTGCAGCGGTCCAGTGGTTGCAGAGAAGGTGGTTGACGCGAGTGCTTCGTACTGCTTAGCTGCTTTGTATCCGGCGTAGAAGACATCTCCGATGATGTAGGTCCACGAGATTGCGTACGCAGATCGAACCACCGAAGGACGGGTCAAAGGACGGAACGCCTCGCCGATGTCACTAGAATATGCTACGTAGCGCGATGACGCCAAGATGACCGTCTTCAAGCGCATGAGGTAGGCAGCATAACGTTCGGGACCCTGATCAATGTCGAGTAACTCGGAAGTGGTGTCAGAGGCGGCAGAAGAGGAAATAGTGGGCGTTGCTAGTCCTGATCCAGAGTTCGTTGAGCCAGATGAGGTACTAGGGGACGAAAGGAGGGAAGAGGAGGTCTTGAAGGGCGATTGATGCAAGACATTCTGAAGCTGGAAGCCGAGTCCGCTGAGACCAAACAGGGGGACGAAGCGCTGTGGCTCCGTGGGAAGAACGTCGATCATTTCCAACGTTGATCGTGACAGCTGACCGGTCCTACAGGGAAGTGTAGGGTAGCAAAGCTGGATGATGGTGGTGGAAGAGTGGATGGAAGGGTCAAAGATAGAGACCGAGTGGTTGACTGAGCAGTGAAGCGTCCCTTTGAGCCATCGGAGCGTCATCTCGCTTTCGGTTGGTGCATCCGACGCTCTTGGCCTGCATTTTTCCTCCACTTGGCGGTTGGATCGGGCAGAAAAAGCGGGCGAATCGACGCGTTTGAATTTTGGATGCGTCTGTAAATCGGCGATGAGCCCTCCCTTTTGGCAGGGTTTTGCGGATGGGCCATCTCGAGGTTGTGTCGCGACATCCGACATGGAGAGCTTCATTCACATTTTGAAGCAACTTTGCTTTCGAACAATCACATTCAGCATATCGCACCGACGGAACTCGATCCGACTACTCTTTCCCACGCTTCACTCAGCGCTGCTGTTTCTCGTCGGCAATCGCGACCTTGAGACATCGCTCTGCGCGAGTGTCAGGTGGCCACGTCCCCTCGATTGTCGGGAGACACTCACTTTCGATGAATCAGCGACAATCTCGGCACCATGTTTGACGATTTTGTTCAGAGTTCGTCGTCTCAACCAGCGTCACGGTTCTCGCCAAGTCAAAATAGGAACAATGGCCTTGCCGGTCACTCCAACGCGAATGGCGCACCACGCTTCGATACCACTCATGACTCGATCAACGATGGCTTCGAAAACGAAAACTACGCCGGAGACGACGCTGGCCACGACGGCTTTGGGTCCTCTCTTCTTGATCCCATCGCTGCACTCGAGACGGGCTTCGTCTCAGCGGATGCAGGACCATCTTCGCATTCCGACCCCATCTTCCAGCTAGGTCGGGTCCAATACGCCTTTTCAGCACCGCTGGCTCTCATGACCGTCTCTTCCAACATCCTCACCATGTGTCTGTATGCATATCCGAATCCATCCCAAACTGCCAATCCGTTCCCAACAGCTCCACCGAAGCTCGTTCGTATCAATCTCGACGATCCCGAGCGCACTCAGGAGGCCGACGTTCCCATCCCACCCATACCTCGCTCAGCACGAAACGCACCACCGCCAGATCCGAGCACAGCAGGCCCACACAAGATGTTTGCCGATCCTTCAGGGCTGCACCTTTTGCTCACTATGCGCAACGGTGACAACTACTACTGGGCTAGTGGTTGGAGAAAAGCGCGGCTTCTGCCGAAGCTGAAAGGTCACATCATCGAGAGCGTCGCGTGGAACAAGGAGTCCAGCTTAGGCGCAACGTCAGCTCGCAAACGTGCAGCCAACAACAACCCGACCCTCTCTAGCACTCGACAGATTCTGGTCGGCACACGATCAGGTGACATCTACGAAGCCGTCATCACCGCACCCATCGGCAGCGATCCAGACGACGGAGACATCTTTGACAAGATCGCTCGTCGTACAGCGGGTAACGGAGCAGAGCGTGGCGATGTCGATCGAGTCGTGCGACACATGACCACTTTGCCAGAGCGTCAGCCAGTCACAGGTCTTGCTGCAGAATTCTTCCCACGTTCGAGTCAGTCCTCGACAACCAACACATCATCCTCAGCAGCTTCATCAAATGCATCCAGCGAGCTACGAAGAGCTGTTGTCATTGCCACCACTAGCACAAGGATCTACGAGTATGTCGGCATCCTTTCATCAACACGGACCGACGAGAACGATACGCAGTCACTCTACGACAAACTCTTCCTGCCCTACCGCGGCGATACATCTCCCAACCTCAAGTCTGAATTGCCAGGCGACTTGCCCTACTCGGAGTTGCATACATGGACACCAGCATCGTCAAAACACATTTCGGCGCTTGCCTGGCTCACCGGGCCTGGTGTCTACCACGGCTCACTCTTCTACCCAGCCGACGCAACAGCAGGTGACAGCGTCATCGAAACCGCCAACCTCTTGCCATACCCAGCCATCGCCATCGAAGACGAAAACAACACCACACCAACTAAACGTCGCAGCCGGCTCAGCACCGCGTCCAACGGCGACAACGGTGCATTCGGCCATGCGCCCATCACAGAGATTCCTCTCAGCATTGCTTTGACCGAGTTCCACTTCGTCTTGCTCTACCAGGACCGCGTCATGGCCATCAGCTCTCTGGACGATCAAGTCATCTTTGAGGAGGCGCTTCCACTCAAGACAAACGAGCGCGTCATTGGTACCGCTGTCGATGTCGGAAAGCGGACGTATTGGATCTACACCGATGCGAGCATCTTTGAGCTGGTCCTTCGGGATGAGGATCGTCACGTTTGGCGCGTCCACCTCGATCGAGGCGCCTTCGACACTGCGCTCAAATACGCCAAGCCGGGCATCCAACGAGGCACGGTTCTGTCATTCCAAGGAGATCGCTTCTTTGCTGAGGGCAAGTACATCCAGGCTGCCCAATGCTATGCCCAGACATTCATGCGCGCGTTTGAAGAGATCGTTCTGCGCTTCTCGGACGTCGATCAACGCGATGCCTTGCGCTACTACCTGGTCATGAGGCTCGAGCGCCTCGACAAGACCTATGATACAGCTCAGCGCATCATGTTAGCAACTTGGCTCGTCGAGATCTACCTTAGCAAAATCAACCAGCTCGAAGATGTAGCCGCAGCCGAGGCCGCAAGCCAGGACGTCGACAATTACCGTCTCGAGATCACCATGATTACGGAAGAGCTGCACCAATTCCTCTCAACCTATCGCTCGCTGCTCGACCCACAAACCACCTTCGACCTCATCAAGAAGCATGGTCGATCTGATGTCTACCTTCACTTTGCTTCCGTCATTGGCGACCATGATCGCATCGTTCGCCATCACATTCAAGCTAAGCAGTGGACCAAAGCCATCGACGCGATCAACAAACAGCAATCTCTCGATCTCTACTACAGCTTTGCTTCGGTCCTCATGCGACACGCTCCCGCTCAGACGGTCGATTGCTGGACTCGTCAACGCAACCTGGATGCGCGCAAGCTCATTCCTGCGTTGCTGCAGCACAAGCCCGACCTGGACCTGGGCGAGACGGATCAGGCAGTCAAGTATCTTTCCGGCATCATCGCAGGCAAGAGCGGAAGCAAGGACACGGCCATCCACAACCTGCTTCTCACGCTGCTTGCACGTCGTGCATCGCGCTATCCTAAACACAAAGAAACCAAGCAGGAGCTACTGCGCTTCATTGACGAGGCCAAGCCAAATCCGCTCACAGGTCATCCGTACTTTGATCTCGACTATGCACTGCGTACATGCCTGTCGCAAGGACAGATGGAGGCGTGTGTGCGCATCTACGCCAAGATGGGGTTGTTCGAGTCGGCAGTCGAGCTTGCGATTCGAGAAGGCGAGATTGAGCTGGCTTGCAGCTGTGCTGACATTGCCGAATCGATGGATCGCGATCTGCGCAAAAAGCTTTGGCTGAAAGTAGCTAAGGAAGTGGTTCGTACTGCTGCCGATATCAAGTCGGCGATGGCGTTCCTTCGTCGTACTGATCTGATCTCGATCGAAGACGTTCTGCCTTTCTTCCCCGACTTCGCTGTCATCGACGATTGCAAAGACGACATCTGCGAGGCACTGGAGGGCTACGCTGCGCACATCGAAGAGCTCAAGGACGAGATGGATGAAGCATCGCGCTCGGCGGCCGCTATCCAGCAGGATATCGCCAAGCTCAGCGAGCGGTTTGTCACCATCGACCCGGATCAAAAGTGCCACCACTGCATGCAGATGCTGGTTCAGCGTCAGTTCTACATCTTCCCGTGTAGGCATGGATTCCATGCCGACTGCTTGATCGGCGAGGTGACCAAGACCATGTCGACTCGAAGTTTGAGGAAATTGCTCGAGCTGCAGCAGCAGATCTCGGCGTTGACGAGTGGGCTGGTGCCTGCGCTGCCGAACTCGGCGCTGGCTAATGCCGGGTTCTTGAAGGATGGGTCGAAGGCAGTGGTCAATGCTGCTCAGGGTGCAAGGCAGGTCGGGATGAGCGGGTTGCAGGCTGGCGCAAGAGGGTTGGGCAATGTTTCGGCCGCTGTTGGGCTGGACAAGCTCCGAGAGCTGGTGGTGCCGGATGCGGTGATCAGTGCTATCTCTGCCGGTGTCAGTGTCAGTGTTGCGGGTGGAAGAAGGGTTTTAGCGCCTCTGGATCCGTTTTCGAATCCCACGACTGATTGGGTGGCTGGTTCGCGTACGGCAGCACAGCGACGGGCTGCTGCCTTGGCGGCGTCCTCTGAGGCTGATGCCAACGGAGATGGCGGTGATGAGGATGGCGCTCATAACAAAGTCACGATTGGCTCAGCGAGGAGTATCGAAGACCAGGAAAGGATCCAGCAGTTGCGTGATCAGCTGGATGCGCTCATTGCTGGAAGCTGTCCCATGTGCGACGGCACTGCCAATGCTATTGGGAGGCCGTTCATTTCTGATAAGGAGGCCGCGGATGAGTGGGCTTTGTGATTGCGACCATGCCAATACTATCGTAATTCCTCTCGCCGACTCGAAACGTGATGCAGGTGTTTCGTGAATGTATTGTGAGCCACAATCGCATGTTCTCAGGACCACGTCCTGTTTTTGTGACTGTGCTACTGCTTGGCCGTGCCGCTGTTGCTTGTCAAGCCGGTCCATACCTGTGTCTGCTCTGTCATTCCGAAAAGTACATCAGTCACGATTTGGAATTAGAGGTCACGAGGCGAAAAAGGAGAGTCCCGTTGTGCTACTGCTTGGCCTCGCTGCTCTTGCTTGTCCACTCAAGCGCGTCCACACCTGTGCCTGCCATGTCATCCCAGAAAAGCACGAGGGGCCCAAAACAATGTTGGTCTTTGTTTGAGAGACAGAATGGTTCACGGCATCCGAACGGCAACGTAGTGGGCTACATGAACCTTCGTTGTAAAAAGTCAGCACAACGAGCAGCCCACTTCAACCTATGGAGATGGTACAATTAATAGCGTGCACACGCTTTTCCCGTCAACAACGGATCTCTTTTTCATCATCTCTTGTGACTTCAGAGATGGTATCGTTCCGACGACTCATTGATTGGTCTCGTGCTCAAAGACGAAATCGGCTGGGTAGAGCTTACTCGCAAAGAACGTTCCGGGAGTCAAACGTCACATCCAGGCGTACCCGCATGCGCTCGGTGGCTACAACACTCCAAGCCGCGGCCACGTCGCTACCCTGGAGGAAATCCTTACCGAACTCCCCCGTAGCTGGCATGCGTGATAGAACTGCGTCAGCGAGAGATTCTCGAGTCGTTCGCTCTCGCGATCGAAACAACCAACAAATGTTTTCCACTTAGTTTGAAGTACACCTTTACTACTCCTCCCTGCTGTTCCGTCTTCGCTTTTCAAGCATTCAATGTCAGAAAAGTGACCACGGCAAAGAAAATTTGAAACTCATTTTTGAATTGTACGAAGTGCGAGTGTATGCGTGAGGGCAGCGCTGACGGTACGGCGGAGAGGGGGAAACTTATTCGTCCTTTTGCTCGTCTGCTGGAGACTGTTTGGCGTCCGTCTCTGCAGCCTTGCCATCCGTCGTTGTCGTACCTGCATCAACGGTTTCGTTGATAGGAGCGTTTGAAGCAGACTCTTCGACGTTTTCAGCTGCAACAGCGACTTTCGAGTCGCCATCTTGCTTTAAAGCGGTGTCTGAAGACGCTTCGACGGGTGCTATCTTGGTCTCGATTTCGTTCTCGCCCGTCGAAGATCCTGCAGCTAATGTCGCATCCGTGGGCGCTTGGCTCGGCGTTTCTTGGGCCGCATTGGCGTCAGCCCTGGCAGCGGACTCCGCTGGCTCAGCATTCGACACCTGCGATTGAGACCTCGACAGCCCTTCCCGCTGCTGTGGTTGCTGCTGCTGTGGTTGCTGCTGCTGCTGCTGCTGCTGCTGCTGCTGCTGCTGCTGCTGCTGCTGCTGCTGCTGCTGCTGCTGCTGCTGCTCCTCACCCCCCTCCCTCCTCTCCTCCGCCAAAATCCTCACCCCCATCTGCCTCCCTAACAACCCCGCATACGCCACCCACTCCTCCACCACCTCCTCCTGCCTCTTTATCATATCCCCCAACCACTCCCCCACGACCCTCTTAAAATCCAGCACCCTCTCCAGATCCAACCTCTCCATCTCATCCTTACACCTGCTCGAAACCGTGTCGAACAGCCTCTGCGCATCCAACGCCCGCGTCTCCGCCTCGGTCACCTCCGCCAACAGGCTCTGAAACTGCGGCCCTGCCGAAGACGGATTCGCCGCCTTATACTTATCGAACCTCGCCCTCGTCTTCCGCAGCTCCTCCGCCTGGCGTGCGCTCTTCGCCCATACCTCAGTCCTCACCTTGAACGCCTTCCGTACACTCCCCACCACGCGCTCGTACTCGTACATCGTCGTACCTAGCTGCCTGACGTCCGCCTCCGCCTGCATATCCTCCAACTCCATCGCTCTCCTCTGCACCTCCGCCAGCCCCGCGAAACACGTGCTCAACGACCTGCTCAGACTCGAGCCGGACAGCGTCGTCAGCACCTGCCCCAGATCATGCGTCGCCTGGACAATCTGCTTCCTCTGCCCACTCAGCGCAGACACACTCTTCACCATGCCCTTCAACGCGTTCTCCAACGAATCCACGTACACGCGCTGCTCGTTGAACCACTCGTCCGTCTCCTCGAAGCTGTACGCGCTCAACGCACCAGACGAAAGGGACGAACTCGACGGAACCACACTACCCAAGATCGCACTCCCCCAGCTCTTGTACGTCTTTTGCTCCGGCGTAACGATCGGCCCCTTCACCGCATCCCTCTGCTTCACGTCCGCCGCAAAATTCTCCGACTCCAAAAACAACCGAAAATCTTCATCCTGCTGCAACAGCGGATGGTTGGCGATCTTGTTGATGCACGTTTCGAGTCCGATCCTGCGCGCTTCGACGAGCTCAGCCGCGAACCGTCCGATAGAAACCTTCTCGGGAACGGGTGGAACGATGATCCCCGGGTTGTTTTGGACCAACGCCGCATGCAACCAGCGGAAATCTCGATAACGACGGAGGCTCGAAAAATGCGAAGATCGGAACGAAGTGCAATCCGTCTGCGTGCGGACAGTGTAGACGATGTGCGCGGTCATGGGGTCGCCAATGCGTTGCGGGTCGCCGACTTTGATGGTGAAATTCCAGTTGCGACGATGCAGGCGTTCGTAGGCTTCGCGATCGCGCGCGTCTTGGAGCTGGTCGAAGGATGGACGGTGGTAGAGGCGAGGCTGGGTGGTCGGTGCTGCTGCTACGACGGCGTCGTCTGCGTGTGCAGCGCTACGATCGCCATCAGCGGAAATGCGGGATGGAGCAGACGAGCCAAGTGAGGCCACTGACCCTGTCTGTGCCACGCCAAGAGTGGCGTTCATGTCGGCGTGACTGCGACCCTGTGGCGTAGGAGAGCCAGCGCGAGCACGTTCCGGGAACGAGGACTGATGGACACGAGGCGAAGGCTGACCATACCCATCGTCGTCCGAATCGTCTTTGCCGTAGCGAGAAGATGCTCCGTTGGTGTCGAGGTAAGCAGGACCCGAGAGACTCGACTTGCGAGCCGCACCGCCGAACATGGTGCTCTCGTCGGTCAAGGATGTAAGACGAGCTGCGCTGCTGGCACTCAGCGATCGTTGAGGCAGCGACGAGCCGAGGCGCTGCCTCTCGCGTGCAGCAGCGAGATTGAGCGGGCTTTCTTCGACGATGGAGCCAGTTGGAGTCTCATCTGCTGCTGCGGCCGCGGCTTCGACTGGAGATCGAGCTGACAAAGGTGCATCTGTGGCAGTCGTGTCGGCATCTGTAGCACTTGTTGGTGGAGGTGGTGTGTCTGGCCGATGGCCGCTTCTGATCGAAGAAGGTGGTTTCGAGCTCGTTGGTGAAGGCAGACCCGATGTAGCGGGCGGTGTCGGTCGAGCTTGGAGGGAGTTGAAGGATGGATGCGGCGAGCCGTGATCCTGGTCGATGCTATTTGTCGCTTCGCTTGCTACGCTGGATACCGGAGCGTCTTGACTGGCTGATGCAGCAGCTTCGGCGGCTTCAGCCTGCTTTTTACGCTCGGCCTCCTCGTCTGCCTCGCGTTGCGCTTTCGCCTTTGCTTCTGCCTCCGCCTTCTCTGCAGCGATGCGTTTCTCTTCTTCCAGCTTGCGTTGACGTTCGGCCTCCTCTTCAGCCTCTCGTTTCTTTCGTTCTTCTTCCTCCTTTTGGCGCTTTGCTTCTGCTTCCGCTGCTAGACGTGCCTCTTCTTCAGTTTTCACCTTGTGTAGCTGTTTGGACGATACGAACGAAGAGTACAGGTGAGTCTTGAACCACGACTTTACATTGCACTATGCAATCAATGATACATTGCAGTCCGGTGAAGTTGTGCTCGCGCATCAAAGCGTCAAGCGCTGCGTACGTACCTCAGCAAGATAGGGGCGCCACCAATCCTCGAACGAGGTATACTCCACGGGTACGCCATACTGCTCGAGCACCGAAGTGTCGAGCTTGCAATGCCTTGGTCGGGCAGTGGCGGCCATAGGATCGACTTCGTATTCAGGGTCGAGGAGGTCGGTGCGGGTCTCGAACCCAACCGAGTTGGCGATACGGCTGAGGACCATGCACATGTCGTACTTGGTCATGGCTTCCTTGGCACTGAAGTGTGTTGTTGGGGGGACAGGGCTGGATGAGTCGATGTGCACTTGTGCGAGTTTGAGGATGGCTTTGGCGACATCGGCGACGTTGGTTGGGTAGCGAACGGCGTAAGCGTCGCACTTTTTGGGAGTAGCCGAGTTGGGTGGTGGTTGAATGGCATCCAGAAGAACATTGACAGCTGATTCGTTATTCGTAATGGTTCTACCGTAGAGTACAGGCACTCGGAGGTTGGTGAAATGACCTTCCTTGGCATTCTCTGCAACAGCTCGCTCGCCCTGGAGCTTGCTGACACCATACGCATTGAGGGGATTTGGAGCATCGTCAACCTTGTAAGGAGGCTTGGAGCCGTCAAAGACGTAGTCGGTCGAGATGTTGATGAGCAGTGGTACTTTGTCGAGTTTGGATGCAAGTGTGGCGATGCTGGCAGGCGCTTCTACGTTGATGGCGTGTGAAGCAGCCGGATCCTTTTCGACGACATCGGGGCGTCGCTCAGCTGCAGTGTGCACGATGACATCCGGCTGGAATTCGCGGAGACACGACTCGACAGCAGCAGCATCTGTCAAATCAAGTTTGACGAGCTGCTTGGACGGATCTGAACGGGTGAATGCGAGAGCCTTTGTGTCGTAGCCCTTGTCGATGCATTGTTGATGGACGGCTCGACCCAGCAGCCCTGAAGCGCCTGTGATGAGCACCTTCATTGCGGCACAGGCACACTACCTTCGACGATCGATGCGCCGGTTGGATGTATCGAAAGGAGGCGAAGCTGGCGATGTGGGTGGTGGAAGATGAGAAGAGGAAGGCGAGATTCAGGGTGCAAAAGCCCAAGATCAACACTCAGCTTGGTCTCAGGCACCGTCGGCCTGTGCGTCAGCGTTGCCACGCGGACGATTTTTTGAAGGTGTCCACTCAAAGCGCTCTCACACGCAAAACTCGAAAAAAAATCTCGAAGCGGCATCTTTTTGGCCGCAAAATTGCCCGAAGCGCACTGACTGACTCGAAAGGAAAGCAAACGTGCTTTCTTCCTCGGACCTCTTCCGAAAGCTTTCCTTCTCATCATCACCTCATAGACGGAGTATCCCGACGGCAATCAATAGAGGAAGACACACAAAGATGACTACACCAGCAAATACAGACAAGGTGCCGATCGCGCACATCAAGGCGGTCCTATTCGACATGGATGGTCTGCTGATCGATTCCGAAGGCATCTACACCAAAGTGGTCAACGACATTCTTGCACCTTACGGCAAAGAACAGACGTGGGAGATCAAGGCAAATCTCATGGGAAAGCCTGAACGTGAAGCCACCTGTGGGTGTCTCATCTGCCACATCTTCTGCTTTGCATCATGCTGACATTTACCCTCCCTTCTGCGCACAGTGACGCTACTCTCCTCCATCTGGCCCCCAACCAACCCTAACGAGCCATACGGCCCCGACTGCCCCTTCACCATCGACAACTTCCTCAAAGATCGCAACGAAGTTCTTCTCAAAGCCTTCGAACAAGTCCCTCAAATGCAAGGCGCGACACGCCTCGTCCAACATCTGCACAAACACAACATCCCCATCTGCGTCGCTACCGGCAGCAAACGGAAGAACTTTGAAATCAAAACCGCCAGCCATCCCGAGCTCTTCGGTCCCTTTGCTCAACGAGTCATCTGCGGTGACGATTCACGATTGACCCGTGGCAAACCGCATCCGGACATCTTCCTGCTGGCTGCTAGAGAAGGTCTGCTCAGTTCCCACCCCGAAGAGCACTTGACAAAGGAGAAGTTGGGCGAACAGTGGACGCAAAACTTGAGGCAGATGGGTCAAGAGTTCGATCAAGAACATCATCTGAAAGGTGGAGAGTCGAGTATCCTCGTATTCGAAGATGCGAAGCCGGGGGTACAGGCTGCTAAAGCTGCGGGTATGCACGTCGTATGGGTTCCCGATCCGAACCTCCGTGCACTCTTCCCGAATGAAGAACTGGGCGCTTCGCAGACGATCGATTCGCTGCTCGACTTTGATCCCACAGATTGGGGTCTGCCTGCATTTGACGACAAGTAAAGAAGCAGAGACACGCATTCGAACAAACGGATAGAGAACATGCTTGAATATGCAATGTGGAGAATAGAGTACATGTACGACTAGAAAAGCTGTGTCGCTGAGTGACACAATCTTGACTGAGAGTATGGATCCACGGTCCAAAGAGAGAGCATTTAAAGATTCTATATGCGATGCTTTTCAAAATTCGATCAAAGCCAGCTCACATGCCAAGCATACCATTCATAGCGTTGCCAACATACGCCATGGGCTTGATGTTGGGATGCGGCTGGGCCTCAAACACGGTCCAACCAATGCTACCCTGGTCGTCGATGCGTGCAAACGCACCCAAGTTGCCCGTCGAGTCGCAGTAGTTGGGCGCCGAGAAGATGGTGCAGCATCGACCCTCGTGCTCTTCCTCGTAGCCGCCCATTCGCACCTCGTGACTTCGCAACACTGCGGTAACGCCGTTGAGCTGGCACCAAGCTTTGGTGATGTCGGGTCCAAATCCAAGACCAACACCACGCTTTGATGGGCCACGTCCCGGTGCAGTCTGGGGATCGCTCCACAGCAACTCCATCATGAGACCAGCTTGACCCGGCTGACCGATCTTGAAGCGGTCAATGGCGCGAATGTCGTCGAGCGTGACTCCGTCCTTGGAGAACAGACCACCGTGAACGACAAAGAAGCGCTTGAGACCGCTCTCCTGGGCGACGATGGGCTCGCGCTGGGCAATCGAGAAAGAGGCAGGCAAGTCATCGCCAGTCAGAGGAGGTCTACTGGCAGTGATGAGCGTCGCAAGAGGAAGCGCAATGAACACCTGGGTGAACAGCTTGAAAGTGAGATCGCCGCCGAACTTGGCCTTGCACTCGCCCTCAAAGCCGTAGACCTTGTTCATCTCGGACGTCTCGTGGTTGCCACGGTTGATGAGCGTGGTCTTGGGGTAGAGCCACTTGTAAGCAAAGATGGTGAGCGCGATCTCGACCGACCACGAGCCTCGGTCCACAAAGTCACCGTTGAAGAGGAGAGCATGCTTCTCGCTTGGTGTGCCAGTCTTGTTGAGCAAGTGGATGAAGTCGAAGAATTGACCATGGGTGTCACCGATTACATCGATGGTGGTGCCCTCGGGTACTTGGTAGTCGACCAGCGAAGGTTCCTGCTGCATGGCACGGAAAGCACCGAGGATGATCTGCCACGAGTAGCGATTGTGCAGCTTGCCGCCGTTCTTGAAGTGCTCCACCATATCGTCGATGAACTTTTGGTCGATCTTGCCGAGGTGCGCTGTGTCGGCATCGTCACCGTCAGCGATACGGGGTCCGGTGTAAGAGTCGGGCACCGTGGTACCGCCAGAGCCTTCCTTGAGGTTGGACTCGACGGTGTCTGCTGCTTTGACACCCTCCGACACCTTGATAGCTTTCTCGAATTCGAGTCGTCGAATGAGCTTGACTGTGGCTTCCAGCTGAGCTTTTACAGACGCATTCTTTGGTTCCAACTGAGCGACAATGCGGAGATCTGGGAGTGCCGACTTGGGATCGAGGATGCTCAAGTGAGCACTCGCTCTGCGGAAGTAGGCTTTTGAGAAATTGGAGTCAAGTTGGATTGCCTTGGTAGCGTCCTCTATCGCCAGACCGTGCTGCTCGAGCTTGAGCTCACACGCTGCTCGGTTGCTGTAAAAGGCGGGGACGGAAGGGTCGAGGGCGATGGCGAGACCGTACTGGTGCTTGGCAGCATCGTATTTGCCAGCCACGAAGAGCTTGTTGCCTTCGTCCTTGTATGCTTTTGCCTTTGCTTGCTTCTCTTCGACGGGAAGTGCGACATCTTCCTTGGTTGGCGATGGAGGAACGTCGGCCGAAGTTGCCGATGCCTGGTCGAGATGGGTCACATCAGTGTTGACCGACGAGACGGAAGAAGCGACGGGAGAGGATGGCGCGGTGGAGCCGCTACTCGACGATGACTCGCCATGTGCTGTTGAGCTCGACATGCTGTGAATGAACAGCGCAGAAGCGATGGCGGATCGATATCCGAAAGTGTTGCTGGAAGCGTGGGAACTTTTGTTCTTTCTAGTCTTTGTTTGTCGATTGATCCGAAGTTGATCGTCGAGTGACGTAGAGCAGTGTGACTTTAGAAAAGGGCTGAGCGGAGCTTGGTGGTCAAGAAGCAACGATCGACGTCAAAGCAAGTCTCAGTCTCAGTTGGTTGTCGGCGTGGAGGCAGACGACAGCGGCCAGATTGTGATTTGCGTTGCTTCCGATTCTCCAAAATTTCTAGAAGGACAGAGGAGAAGCAGAGAGTGATTCTGCTGCGCCATCTTTTTCACGCATCACGAGCGCCTCTCGAGCAGTCTTCCTTGGCCGAACCTCGGCCTGAAGGCGACCAAAAATTGGGTGGTGTTAGCGCAGTGTGACTAACAATAGTGCGCCGCTTTTCTCCTTCTCCACAACCGAGACAACCGAGACAAGCTTTGGCTGCGCAGAAGAAGCGTAGAAGAAGCGCAGGAAAACACGCAGCTGCGCAGCGCAACGCCACGACGAGAGAGAGATGCGATTTCTTGTTTCGAGTTGGACCCTGAACGCGATTCGACGCTCGACTTTCCATTTCGCTTTCAATCACAGAATCACAATCCGCACGACCTGTCAAAACCCTCATCAACATTGCGCAGCAGTCCTTTCCGCACATTCATCCAACCTTTATCACGCGAGACGCCCTTGCTCTCCCTGCGCAGCTTCTACAGCTACACATACCCGCCAGCGGAGCTTCCGCGACTTCCCCAGCTCCCTCCGGCTCTTCCTCACAGGCAACCACCTTCCTATTATCACCATGCCTGCTTTCTGATCACATCTGTCACTTTGCCAGTAGTGACTGCGCCACCCTCGCCACTCGATCATCACTTCCACCATGCCGGCCCACAACCATTCCCAACAACCTAGCTCAAAGGCTTCTGCAGACGCCAACCAAGCGCAGTCGTCTCGAAGCCTTCCATCCTCCTCCAATCCATCTTCTTCAGCAAACGCACAAGCCTCATCCTCAGCAACTCGTTCCCAGAGAACGCAAGACGAGGACGCTGCTGCGCGCAAAGCTCGTCGTCAGAAGCGCAGGGAGGAAGAGGCATACCAGGTGAGAGGCTGGGAGAACCTCTATGGAGGCGGGGGAAGTAAGCCGGTCTTCGCTCACGACCCACTTCCGACCTCGAGGAACCGCTCCAAAATGACTTCAAGCCAGCCCTCCTCCACGAGGTCCAAGACCACTTCGTCTGCCTCGCATTCCGTCGCCGGCAACAGCCGCGACCCTTCATCGTCGACACGCCGCACGCAATCCCAGAGCAAGCCGTCAGACACCGATCCTTCTTCCAGCCAGCGGCTACCGTCATCGACAGCTCCTCTACACGCTTCGACATCAAGGCTTTCAAAACGCAAAGCTACTTCGCCTGCATCTTCCTCGGCCAGTCCTCAAAAACGACCGAAAGAAACTGCTCCTCCCCGACGTCAAGAGGCAGCGAAGGACTCAGACAGCTCCGATGACGGCTTCGAGATCACTAGCGTCAGCGGCCCTGCTGCAGCACGCTTCTCCACCAGCGATACTCCCACGACTACATCAACGGTCAAAGCCTCGCCTTCTCCGCATCGAACCCTTAAATCGTCTCAGCCGATGCAATCAGCCTCGCTTCGACGATCCGTCAGCAGGGCCCCATCGGCGGGAAGACCGTCACCATCAGCACCGCGAGTCTCTGCAGACCGAGACCCAGCTCCTCCTGCTTCGGCTTCTGCGAGCCGTGCCTCTTCACAACAGCGCACCTCCCGCGCACCCAGCACAAGCTCATCCACGGGCCCCGCCAAATTGACACCCGACGACTCAAAGGCACTCACCGAGACCGCCTTCAACGCGTTCAAACAGGGAACTGCGCTCGCAGACTTCGTATCTGACCTGGTTCAGAACTACTACGACATGCTCAGTGCAGACCATCCGCATCGTCCCGTTGTCGAGCAATTCCAGAAAAAGCTTGCAGAAGTGGAAACAGACCTGACCATCCAGTTCTTACGCGAGATCACGCCTACCCTCCCGCGTCGATTTGCCAAGAGCTTTTCGCCCGCTATAACCGCCTGGATTCGTTACAGAACGCCGCACTGGGCTGAAGAGCAAAACAACGCTGGCACGTCGGCGCCCGTCTCTACAGCTCCCGAAAGCAATGCGGTCGCTGCTCCGGCGCACGCTGCAGATTCGAGCAACGCGCAAGAGCAAGGCAGTCCCGTGGTCGCTTCATCACCTTCGCCTTCTCAGCCTCCCGCACAAGCTGATACTACCCATGTCACAGCATTGGCGGCGACGGCGGCTGAGGCGACCACTTCTGCATCAGCGACATCTGCTCAAGCCTTGCCTCAGACTGAGAAACGCAGCTCGACTCTGGCCGATACTCCAGCCAAGCCCATCGACACCGGAACGACCAATGACGTGGACCCAGCGTACGTCACAGACTCGTCTGAACAAGACGTTGCCGATGCTGGCCATCAATCCGGTGTCGATTCAGCAAGCTCACCGCAAGCATTCGGGACACCGCCGGAGCAGCCGGACGAAGAGGACGAGGAGCAAGAAACGCATCAAAGCGATCAAGGCCCGGATCTTGGGGAAACCCCCATGGTCGAAAATCCAACAGAGCCCGGAGAGCCAGAAACGGAGAATTCGGCACAGCTTGACAAGCAGGGGCAAGGAGAGCAGCCAGCGCAGGAAGAGCAGCCAGTGCAAGCAGCGCAAGCAGAGCAAGCAGGGCTTGCACTTGCGCCTCCCGAGTCAGAACAAGGAGAAGACGAGGAGAAGGATGGCAACGAGCAAGATCCGCAAGAGGGAGCCTCAGCTCACGAGACCGGTCGACACAACGAGCCCGACGAGGAGGATGAGCTGGTCGACGAGCTCCAGGATGAACATCACACCGGAATCGTTGCTGGCGGAGAGGCATCGACAAGCGAACCCATCGCTGAGGGTGACGTGTCGACTCGTCAACAAGTTCAGCATGAGGAACAAGTTCAGCACGAGGAGCATGCGTCTGCTCCTGCTGTCGAGCAAGCTGCTGAAACCATCTCAGCCAGCGCCCCAGAGCAAGCCGCTGTTGGTGATCAGGGTGCGGATGAAGAACAAGTCGCCGAGGCAAGCATTGCTGAGCAGACAAATGGCGATGCACAGGAAAGCCAACCGGCAGACGGAGCTGTGAAGCCAACAAATGCAGAGGTGAAGGAGGTCCGAACGAAGGACCCTTCAGCCCCCGACTCACTGCGACCTGCCGCAGAAGCCTCTATCGACGCAGAACAGTCCCTGGTCGAAGAGTCCGACCTCGCCTCCCCGCAAGCGGGAGACGCCCAGCAGATCTCTCATGAAGACGCGGATGCGCAACAAGAGCAATCCACGACCATGGTCGGCAGCTCCGCTGCCAACGACGAACCGGCGGGTGGCCCCTCAAATGCGACTGCCTCAGGCGAACAGCCAGTCCCTGCCGAGGACTCGAACGAAGACACAGTCCACGATCTCGAGCCCGCTACGGATGCGGCTTCAGATCAAGTCGCCACCGCTGTGGAAGCAGTCGAGCGAGCAATCGCTGATGAAAGCGAGGCTCATTCGGGCGAGCCCATCGACGCTTCCGTCATTGCTTCCGCCGCTGAAACCCCAGCAGATTCCTCGGTGCAAGATGTTGCCCAAGCAACGACTCCTCCCATGCATGAAGATGCAGCACTCGACGCTAGCTCTGCAAGTTCTCCCGATGCTACCTCCGCAGAGGCTCCGACAGTCACGACTCCGCCTGTACCTTCGCTAGCCGACGCAGAAGCCACTCGACAAGTGACTGGGACCGATTCTGTGAATACCACGACGAATCTGGGGTCTGCGCAGGCAGAAACGGTGCCGTCTCTCGAGGCTGAACCGCTGCAACAGACCGAAGACCCTTCAGCATCTGCGCAGGACACAACGGTGCAACCTATCGAGGCCGAGCCAGTTCAACAGGACGAAGCCCTTTCATCATCTGCTTCTGCTGCAGAGAGACGCTCTCCACCCGTCTCTGCTGCTGCGGTCGCCGTATCCGTACTCAACGATGCCTCTGCCGCGGCAGACCAAGCTTCAGGTCAGGCTGATCAGCCCTCTGCACCCTCTGAAATTTCCGCCGACGCTGGTACCGCACAGCTGGCCAATGGAACGGACATCGCAGCTGAACATGGTGATCAGCTCGGTGAACTCGTTGACCGCACTGCAGCTCAGGGCCAAGTCGACCTGGGCTCGGCTCCATCAGGCCCTAGCCGCGAGCGGGAGAGCAGTCAGGCAGCCTCTGAGTCAACGTCCACCACTCGACCAAAGAAGACGATCGATGATCGTATGAGGTCGATGCTGAAGGACCTTGCTAGTGTGACGAGTCGAAAATCCTCGTACTCGACAATTCAGAAACTCAAGCCTCTGCGCATCGGTGACGCTCCACCGAATTACGTCTCAGATCGGGTAGAGCACTGGCAAGATCCGAGCAAGATGATCCCTTGGCAGTGCTTGCAAGAGCTGGGACCAGAGATTTTCCACAAGCGGGCGCGCGAACATATGCATCTCTCGATGCACGAGATGATGGACAGGGTGGCCAGCACGAGGTCTGTCCAGCATTTGATGGAGAAGCTGCCGGAACGAGTCATGACGCGAGCGCTGATGGAGTTCCCACGCTTGCCTCACATGATGCATAACTGGGACAACGAGAGGCGCCAGTACTTTCGCCAGCGTGGAATGCCGGAACCGACCGATGTGAAGCCGGAGTTCAGGTACGCGGACCAAGAAGGGGTCGCGAATGGCGGCGCAGCGGCTGCGTCGACGTCAGCTGCACCATCCTCGAGCGCAGCCAATGTTTCGCAGCACCAGGTGCCTCGCGTGAACGTGCATCCTCCCAGCACAGACGACGCGCCCATGTCAGCAGCACCTAGCATGACACAATCGCAACCGCAGCCGCAGCCACAGCCGCAGCCACAACCACCGGCCCCGTTTCCACCTACGACGCCATCGCAACTGCAGCCGCTGCCACCGCTGCCACCCACGATGCCGCAGGATCCCTTCATGAATGCGGCCCTGCCACCTCACGTCGGACATCAAGAGCAAGGGGTACTGAATCCCGTCACTGCAGTCTCGCCTCAGACGCTGACGCAGGCAGGATCTCAGCTTCTCGCCGCTCACATCGCACAGCACCAACAGCAAATTCAACAGCAGCACCAACAGCTACGCCAACAGCAGCTCCAACAGCAGCTCCAACAGCAGCAGCAGCACCAGCAGCAGCACTTCAATGCCGGGATCAGACCCGAGCAACGTGCCCAGCTTGTCGCAGCGCTGAACGCTGGCCAGAGACAGCCGCCCCTCGTCCAGCAGGCTTCAAGCCGGGCCCAGATGGTCGCAGCGCTGCACCCCCTTTCGCAGCCGGTTGTAGCCCAACCGCTAGGCTTTCAACAGCATCACGCGCCGCATGCCATGACCCCGTCCAACCCTGCACCCGCTGCAATGTTGCATCAGCAACAACAGCATGAGCAACAACAGCAGCCGCAACAGCAGCAGCAGCAGCTCTCGGACAACGCGAGGCGAGCAGCCATGGTCAAAGAAGCGACCGACCGCGTGTTTTCCGGTCTAGCCGCCGACTGTCTTTCCTTCGCAGAGCAAGTGGTCGGCTCTTCAGCGTCGAACGAGGTCAACGAGCGCGCGCACTTTAGCGAAGCCGACGTGCTTCACATCCTCAGCTTTGTGGTCAAGACGTACCAGAGCGAGGTGGAGTCGGAGCGCGGTTCGGTGCTCAACTCGCTGAAAGCGGAGGAGCGGCTGCGCAAGATCGAAGCGGTGCGCGATGCCGGTCTGGAGGTGTTGAGTTTTACGCAGACGCTGTGCCGGATCAAGATGTGTTTGAACGAAGCGGCGTCGGCTGCGCTGCGCGCTACGGGGGAGGCGAGGACGGACGGCTGGCTGGAGCTGCTCAACACGTCGGAGAGGTGGAGGGGCGTCAGGCGGTTGCTGTTGGCTCAGGCGGGTAGGGAAGGGTTGACGAGGGCCGAGGCGCATATGCTGTTGCAGAGGAATGTGGATCGGGTGAATAAGCGGTTGGAGGAGGTGCTGGAGCGGTTGATGAGCATCGACGATGTCATCGGTGGGAGAGCGGAGGGTGGGAGCGAGGAGGATCAGGCGGCGGAGGAGGCGATTCGGAAGGAGTGCGAGCAGATTGGTAGGATCTGCTGTAAGCATGTGGTGGGGATTTTGGTTGGGTGATTGGCAGTAGCTTTGTACGATATCCACTCTGACATCTCATTCGAAGCGCAAACGTTGAAACAGAAGAGTGTGTTTTTGTACATCATTGTATTCGACAGCGTGCGCTCTACTGACCAATGCCGCAAATCGACAACTCCCTCATCTCCTGCAACACGGCTTCCACCTGATTGTCCAACTGTCCATCTGCGTAGTCCTCCCTCACGCCGTCAGCAAAGAACCTCTGCACGCCGCCCAACTTTTCATACCCGTCCTCGGCAAACTTGGCCTGGATCCTCACCATCGCCTCAAAACTCGGGTCTAGATACGGAATGCGCAGATCGACGAGCTGCGGTAGCTCGGACTTGATCTGCTCGTCGAGGGCTTCGAAGATGATGCGTGCGTCTTCGAGCTCCTTTTCGGCTTTGGGGAGTTTGAGCGGGTCTTCCGAGGGTTTGTCGACGAGTTTCCGATGCTTGCTTCTGGCAGCGTCGTAGTCGAGGAGCTTCTTGTTTCGTTTTTCGAGGATCTTGTTGACTTCCGGGAAGTAGCTCACCAACTTGCCCACCGGTTCGAGGACGGTTGCTCTGTAGGGTGCGTCGATCTCTTTTGCGGTTTTGGTGTCGAGTTCGTCGACTGCGCGTCGGTAGGCGTTGGCCGACATGGCTGCGTCGGACGAGTCGGTGTAGAAGCCGTCTACCGCTTCGGCGATGCGCGCCTGGGAGGATGCGAGCGATCGGATGGCGTCGAGGTAGGCTTTGGCTTCCTTTTGCAGAGCGGTGGTTTCCCGCTCGAGCGTGCGGTACTGCTCCTCGGTCGAGTTGAATTCGGAATCTACGGTGCGTTCGACTTGACCCGTTTTCTGCATGAGGGTGGTCCCGGCGCGGTTGATGGATTTCTTGAAGCCGCCCCACGACATGGTTGCGAGGATGAAGAAAGGGGGTGGGAGATGGAGCGGGTTTGGTTTGGTGAACCTCGGCGGGTGAGGAGAGGGCTAGGCTGTTCGGATGCTGGTGGCGGATGATCGAGTACGATGCCTTGTAACGGTGGTTGCTGTGGGTGCAATGCTGGCGATACGAGTTGAGGATGAGCGTAGGCTGCGAATGTTTTTCGATGATGGTGAGGAAGGGGGAAGAAGGTGATGATGATGACGAGCGAGTCTTGGCTGTGCGTCTGTGCAGCTTCCAACGGCAAAGCGGAAAGCGGAAGGCGGATCAGCGAGTTTGGAAATTCGAATACGCGTGCAGCACAAATTTGTATTTGCGACTTTGAATCATGGCACCTTCGATTTGTATTCGCTGCCTCCACTCAGCCTTTTTTGACTGATAAAGTGCCTCAGACAGTGCACGGATGCAGCTTGCGACTGCGCCTTGTCAAGGTTGGACCCTGACTTTTTTCTACTTCGCTCACCATCACCATCAACATTGTCGTCGTCGTCACCATCATCAGCACCGATATCATTCTCTGCAACGCATCCACGCCACCTGCATCGGCATCCAGCACAGCACATCTACAACCCCACAACCCGCCCGCACATTCCCTTCTTCCTTGCTAGGGAGTCCTTCACACCATGAACCGACTCTTCGGCAGCAAACCCGCCAAACCCAAACCCACCCTCACCGACGCCATCGCCTCCACCGAGACGCGCGCCGACTCGGTCGAGGTCAAGATCCGCAAGCTCGACTCGGAGCTCACGCGCTACCGCGACCAGATGCGCAAGATGCGCGACGGCCCGGGCAAGTCCGCGATCCAGCAGCGCGCGCTGCGCGTGCTCAAGCAGAAACGTCTCTACGAAAACCAGCTCGCGCAGCTCCAGCAGCAGAGCTACAACATGGAGCAGGCCACCATGACCACCGAAAACCTCCGCAACACCATGGCCACCTTCGACGCGATGCAGACCGCCAACAAGGAGATGAAGAAGACGTACGGCAAGATAGATCTGGATAAGATCGAGAGCATGCAGGACGAGATGGAGGACTTGATCGAGGCGGCGAACGAGGTGCAGGAGACGCTGGGAAGGAGCTATGGCGTGCCGGACGAGGTGGATGAGGAGGACCTGATGGCCGAGTTGGATGCGTTGGAGGCCGAAGGGTGGGGGGCGGAGGAGGAGGCATTGGGGGAAGGCGTGCCGAGCTATCTGCAGAGCAATCAGGAGTTGCCGGACTTCGTGGATGAGCTGCCGACGGCGGAGCCCGAGAACAAGGAGGAGGCGTTGCGGGCGGCGTGAGGAGGGAGCACAGGGGTGGGAATCTCGTGGAAGATCGCTGGCTCGTATGTGGATGGTGTAATCGAAAGCAATGGTTGGTCGTTGTACTTTTATAAAGGGTCGATCGTGGGTGGGTGGCTGCTTCGATGGGGTCCTTGAGATCGATGCTCGATGTGCTGCGGGTGCTTTAAATGGTGGTTGTCATGCGCCCATCTCGATGCAATCGCTGAGAAGATGTGTGAGCAGCACTCGAAGACTTGGTGGCAGGACAACATTTCTTGCCCCTCCGACAATGAATTCCTCACAAAAAGCAGACGAAAAAAGATGGTCCAAAAAATCATCCTCAAATTATCACTTGACTTGCTTCGCTCCTCAACCCTCACCGTCACCAAGTCATACACGCACTACACACACACCAGCCCAAAGCACGACGTGAATGACGAGGATACCCCTTCCTTCAACAACAACCAGGACACACATGCAGCTGCTCATGAACAAACGCATCGCACTCCAGGCAAAAATCCCTCTCACACCTCGTGCACCTATACCTCGAACTCGCCGACAACCCTGCATCTTCCAGCGCCTTGTTCGCTGCTGCACTCCTCTCCTTGCCCTCTTGCAGACTCGGAAAGGGCAGGTTGCACGAAAAGCACGCCGCTTCGCTGCTTTCGCTAACCGATGTCCACGGTACCGCTTTCCAGTTGGGTACGGGGAACAGGTGGTGGTACGACCGCGCGAGGTGGGTCGACATGACAATCGTGATCCCGCACACGGGACAGTCGGTGGGGACGTCGCATACTTTGACTCCGCATCGCGGGCAGAGGTAGCCGCTGCCGCGCGAACGCGAGTGACATGCGCACAGCGTAGGTGCGGCGTGCGCTGGCAGCCGCAGCGGGAAAGCCATCTGAAGCAAGTCCACGCCGTTCTGCACCTCCTCTCCGTCCTCCCCACCGTCTGCAGCTGCTCCGTTCGGCACTCCACCCCTGCCACCTCGCTTGCCCCGTCTCGGCCCTTCCACAGCCGGCGGAGGCACCAACTCGAACAACGAATCGTGAAAATGCCCCTCGTTCAGCGCCACACTAAACGTGCCCCCCGTCCGCGTACACACGTCCTTGAACACCTTCACCTCGGCAGCCAGATGCACGATCGACACGCGGATATTGTCCTTCACCAGCGTCCCGATCGTGTCGTGGATGTTTCCCGGATCGCACGTCGTCAGGCTGCCAAAGATCGCCAGGATCTCGCGCGAGTTGGACGCCGGCAAATGGACTAGACTGCTGCGGGCCATTTCGAGTGCGTTCTGCAGCGAAGGTTCACCGCGTGGCTCGAGTCGACGTTTGTTCGAGAGCGAAGCTGTATGGTCGACCGTGTTGCCGCCCATCATTGCGAGTCTTTCTGCGATGCCTGAGCGTGTGCCGATGATGGAGAGCTGTCCGATCGGGTTTTGGTCGAAATACTCGCCGACGAATTCGCGTGCGTATTGCAGTGTGACGTCGAATCGGTTGGGTCTCATGTCCTTTTCGAGCATGCTGGCGGACAGATCGATGAGAAGAACGAGATGTCGAATGATACCACGTTGGACGGGGGCAACGTCTTTGAGTACACGCCGACGTTTCGAGCCTTCGATCATGGATCGTACGGCGCTTTCGAGCGATCCTGAATCATCTTCGGCTACGGCGTCCCATGATCGCTTGTATGTTGCTTCCCACGAGTATCCTTGATCTTTTTGCTTGGATTTGGCGTTGGCTGCTGCTTTGGCTCGAGCGGCAGCCGCAGCACTGTTGGAGGAGGACGCGGCAGCATTGCCTGATCTGCCGTTCGATGGGCCCGCTGCGGCTGAAAGGCGTGTTGCCCCACCTCGCAGTGTCCCTAGCTTGGGTAAGGAAGGGGCAGAGCGGTACTCGTCACCACTGTCATCGTCGTCGAGGAAATCTTCGGCGTCGTAGGCATCTGCTCCATCGTCGACGTATTCGTCGTCGGCTATTCTTGGCGGCATTGCAGATGTTATGAGGCAGCGGTGTTGCCTTGCCGCTGATTGGGGTTCTGCCGCTGCCGTTGACGAGGATGGAGTGGGTGAGACGGAGGAGAGAAGCTGAGTCGTGTGTTGAAATGTGTCACTTTGTTTCAGCTGGTCGAAGCGCAGTCTTTTGGATGTGGAGTCGAGGTGCGAATTTTTGCAAAAAGCACACTTCTCGAGGTGTAACATGTTACGCCCGCAAAAAAATCCTCTGCGCAGATCCACCGCCGACTCGAAACGCGTCGAGTTGGAGGTCGCTGTTCGCAACACCACCATCATCATCCCATCATCCCATCATCTCCATCCTTCTCATCCCTTTTTCCTGCTACACAAGATGAACATGCCACCACCGCACGGACCCGGTGCAGGTCACCCCGGTCATCCCGGTCATCCTGGTCATCCCGGTATGGGCGCCTCAGCCTCCCCATCTCCAGGCATGATGAACCGACCTCATCCACACGCTCAGCAGTTCATCCCTCAACATCCACAGCACCAGCAGCAGCACTACATGGACTCGCCCACCCCGGCCTCCAACCGAGGACGAAAGCGTAAGCTCACCTCGCAACACCCACATCAGCAGCAGATGCCTCATCACCCTCAGCAACAACACCTGGCACGTCGGCCATCCATGCACAACCCGCACCATCCTCATCCACAGCATCCGGGACCGCACGGTTTCCCCGGTCGCCCACCGATGCCGCCCTTCCTCGGCCTCAACCTGCCGCCTACGATCGCGGATGAGATGCCCGAGTCGATCTTTGACGATCTGGATCGATTGGGACCACGCGATCTCGCCGTCGCACGATACGCAAAGAACCACGAACTCCTCAGTATGGTGTTCGACGCGAGGAGGATCGATACGCTTACGCCTGCGCCGTCGCCGTATGCCTCGGTCAAGACGGAGGATCTGCAGTCGAAGGTGCAGACGATCCAACAGGAGATGGAGCAGTTGGATAAAGAGCATGCGCTCAAGTTGAAGCAGTTGCGCGAGATCTCGAGTGCGGGTAAAGGTGCGCAGAAGGGTCAGGCGAAGAGCGCGGATGAGCAGGTGGATGTGCCGGCGTGGAGCGAGAACGCGTCGAGGGGGAAGATTCTGGGTGTGGGGTATGTGCGTGCTGAGACGCCCGAGGAGCTGAGGCCTCCCAAGCCTGTCGTTGAGCCGGCGCAGACGGGTTCGGATGAGCAGATGGAGTCGGTCCAGAGCGCGGAGGCGGAGAAGGAGGCGGCTGCGGCGAAGGAAGCAGAGCGAAGACAGGCGGAGAAGGAGGCTATTGAGAAGTTGAACGTCGAGCTCGGGGTGACGCAGGTGAAGCCTGAGGTTGCGGCGCCTGCTCCAGCACCGGCAGCAACGACGCCAGCACCAGCATCCTCGGCGTCACCTGCTGCACCAGCTGCGGCTACACCAACTGCTGCGGGTGCGACTGAAGCTACATCCAACGCCGACGCTGCTGCCGCCGCCCCTGCTGCTGCTCCCACAGAACCAGCTTCGACCACAGCGAACGCCGAAGAGACGAGCACCACCGGCGCTACAAGCGAAATCGAGCCTCCAGTAGCCGCTGCTGAGGAGCCTCCCACTGCACCCGTTCTGGCACCTGCCGAAGTTCCGGCTGAAGCACCAGCTGCTCCTGCCGCCGAGGAGCCTGCTGCTGTCGAGCCAGCTGCACCAGCAGAACTCGCAGCTGCACCCACAACCGAAGCCACAACATCCGAACCAACCGCCTCTGCTGCTGCTGTCGCTGCCGAACCTCCCACCGACACAGCCAGCGCAGTGGAAGCAATCGCGTCGGCACCCGAAGCCCTGGACGACGTAGCGATGCTGGATCAGCCCGCAGCAACCCAGCCCGCCGAAGTAGTAGCGGATGCAGCGGCTTCGGAAGAGGTGGTGGCGGCTGTTGCGGAGAGTGCGCCTGATGCTGTGGTTGCAGAGGCTGGTGGGGAAGGCGGTGAGGGCGAGGCGTCGAAGGCTGCTGCTGACGCTGGTGCTGGCGCTGTTGGAGGGTCTGCTTGAGCACCTTGGGGCACTGCTCATGTAAGGTTTATTTTGTCACATGTTCAAAGGAACAAATGCAGAGATTCATACACATCAGACACACCGTCAATTAACTGACTGCTAATGAAAAACAGGATGCATAACCATTGCAAAAAACGAGTCCTACCTCCGCCTTACGCAAACTTCTTGTAATCATGCGTCTCAAACGTCTTGACCTTCTTCCTGCCCTTCCTGCTCGCCTCCTGCTTGACCCTCGGTTCGACCTTGCCTCTGGCCTGCAGCCGGACGTATCTGTCTCTGAAGAGGTTGCCTTCGGGTTTGAGCGTCCTGAGGCTCTCGCTGAGCTCGTCGGCGGTCTGCACGTCGAGCTTGGGCGCGGGCACCTTGTGCTTGCCGACCTTGACGCCCGAAAGGCCTTGTTTGGCGAGCAGGGCGGCTTTCTGTTCTCGGCGCAGGGTGGCGGCGGATTGGCGGGCGAGGGCGAGGCGGGCTTCTCGGCGTTTGAGCGCAGGGAGTTGGAGGATGGTGGCGGCGTCGATGCGCGCTTGCTTGCGCGCGGCGGCGGCGGATTGCTGGGCGCGGGCTCGTTTGGCGCGTGCGCGCTGGGCGCGCGTTTTGCGTTTGGTCTCCTTGACTTCTGCGTCGTCGTCCGAGTCGGTAGCGTCTTCGGAGGCGGAATCACACGAAGAAGGCAGGTCGACGTCCATCCCGCGGTACCGCTTCAGCTCGTCGTCGGCTTGCGAGCGTAGCTCGGCTTCGCGTGCCACGATCGTCGCCAGTTTGGCTTGCCACGATTCGCGTTCGGCTTGGGCCATCTGTTCGTTCTCCTCGAGCACTTTTTCGATCTCGTACGCTTCCTGGATGAGGGCTTCGTGGGATTCCAGTGTGGGGTTGTAGGACGAGCCCGGGTGAGGCAGGTCGATGGCGGGCAAGCTGGATGCCAGGTTGTCGTAGTCGTCTCTGCGCAGGGTTTTGGGTAGGTTGACGGTTGGTTTGGAAACGGTGGGAGGGATCCATTCTTTTTCCTTTCCTTTCGGTGACTCGGAACCCCAGACGTCGTATACACTTCCCAAAGACTTGTTGACCACATCCGAACTCTGCTGTGCAATCCCCTCAGCATCGCCCTTTGTGGTCACACGCTGACGTCCGACCATCTTTCGCAGCCGCGACTCCAACTTCTTATCCACTCCGTTGGTCTGCTTCGTCTTGCGTGCTGGAGCGAGGGCAGAGTGACCATAGCTGTTTTGCAAGATCTCGAGACTCTTCAATGGCTTCTTGGAGCGTGCTTGTTTGGCGAGTAGGGTTTCCTGACCGGAACGATCTTCGACAAAGAGTACATCGGATGAAGTTTGACGGAGAGGATGGGACTGTTCTTCGAGGAAGGCTTCGGTGGTGGAGAGGTCGATGTTTTTGCGCCAGGCTTTTTTGCCTTTGCGAGATGACTGGGTGGGTTGGGCTGGTTGGCCGGTGGTGGATTTGGCGCGCGTGGGTGCCATGGTTGGCGGTATATATTTGAGAGAAGCTATGCTGCTCTCTATGGCCGGTAGCAAGATGTTGTGCGTTGAATGGTGATCCAGATGATGAAGTAGTTGTGGTGGCGGAGAGAAGAAGGAGGAGTTGAGAAAGACCCTGACCGAGAGAGAGAGAGCGAGCGAGAGAGAGTTGCGCTGTGTGGGAAAAAAAAGAGAGCGAAGAAAAATCAAAAATTTCAAAGGAAAGGCTCTGCCAAATTTCCCGTCTGCCGAGAAAAAGCACAAGAAGAAGAAAAAGGCTTGTCAAAGAGACTGGCTGTGCTGCCGTAAATATTTTTGGCGTGGCAGATTACTCTCACAATCTCGACATCTCGTCCCCACCACCGTCCGAACGTCAACGTCCGACCATCACATCCTTCACCCCTCACACATCTAAGCTACACCTCTCTGCACACAATGGCCGACAAATCGACGCTCACAAGCGACCAAATCGACGACCTCCTCCTCTCCGCCCGATACGGAGATCTCGAGGACCTCCAATCCACACTCTCACCCCTCCTCACCCCATCAACCGCTTCCACATTGCTAGCTTCGATCAAGAACCAAGACTCCAACACGCTCCTCCACTACGCATCGGCCAACGGACACCTCCAAGTCATCCAATACCTCCTGCCGTACACCGATCTACCTCTCGCACTCGCACAAAACGTTTCCGGCAACACCCCCCTCCACTGGGCCGGGTTGAACGGACACCTCGAGATCGTCAAAGCGCTCGTAGCGCAGATCGAGAAGTTGGAAAAGGAGAACCCGGACGAAGCTAAGAAGCTCAACCTCGTCTTTCACCCTCCAAAGGAAGGCAAGGAACAAGACGACGGATCAGAAAGGAAACTATGGGACGTCAGGAATAGCGCAGGCCGAGGCCCGATGAGCGAAGCGCAGATGAGAGAGCAGGAACAGGTCGTCAAATTCCTCCTAGAGAGAATGATCGATGGTCCCGAAGGGTCCAACCTGCAACGAGCTGAACCGCTGCCACCAAAACCTTCAACGGAAACTGTCGAAGACCAAACCGCCAACCTCAGCTTGAACTAATCTCAAAACACAATCACATGTACTTTATATATCTCTGTCGCGCAATCAGCATCTTTCCGTTCTACATATCAAACACTTCAACTTGTATTACTTCTCTCTTGAGCTACGACTTCTCCGCTCCATCCAAATCACGCCGCTCCGTCTTGCACTTAGATAGCCTTGGACTTGACCAGGCCCTCGATCTCAGCAACCGCGTTGTCCAAGATCTGCTTTTGCAGCTTCTCGTCCTTGAGCGAGTCCTGCACCTTTTTGATCACCGAAGCGGCCAACTCGCGCTGCTCCTGCTCACGCTCGCTCGCCTCGAAACGAACCCACGAGTCGAGCACTGACTTGACCTCGGCGGCGAGCGCCGTCTTTTGTCGAAGTTCGAAAACCTCCTTCTCGGTCTGTGCGGTCTCCTTGGCCACAGAGTAGAGAGCCTGGGTGAGACCGACAACGTCCTTCTGCGACTCTACGGAGTCAATGCGCGACTGAACCGCTTCGGTGTGCTTGGCGCGTGCGCCGTTGAGGATCTTGGAGATTTTCTGTGAGGGCGCAAAATGGGGGAAGAAGTCAGTGCGGGTTCAGGTGTTAGTGATGAGTGGTGAGTGGTGAGCCATGATAGCAGCAGCAGCAGCGGCAGAAATAGGGGCAATTGTGTCGTGAGTGATCATGTCGGTAGAGAGCTGATGCAGTTGAAGCCGAGACAGCGATGACGAGTCGTGTCGATCTTGGCGGCAAGTCCGAGGACATGCTCTCCTGGTTGTTCCCTTTCGCGAATGATTTGAACGGGCAGCCGCTTCCATTTTGTTGGGAGAGGATACGGCGGGAAGCAGCGCCGCGTAGGGTTGAGGCAACTTGCTAGAGTAGTGCTGTCAAACGGCATCGTCCATGATTTGACCAATGTTGATCATGAAACCGCATGAATGCACAATGTTGACAAGAGTCGTGTCTGCAAACGTTGGTGGTGATGCGATTTACTCCTCCAGATTGGCTTTGTCTGTTGACGCTTGGATGAATCAATGAGAGTATGGCTTGTGTGCAAATAGTCGATCGTGTTGTTTATGCTGATCTGATGATCGAATATGTATCACTGAGATTGATTGTCGACCTGAACTGTGTTATCCTGCTCCGCTGCTGCTGCATCATAGCCCAGTTGATGCGAGTCCTTACCTCAATCTGGGAGTCAGCCCACTCCTTGTAAGGGCCAGTGATAGCACGACCAACAAGGACGGCAAAGATGAGCGAACCGACAAGGATGACAGTCTCCTCGTTGGCAACGTAGATCTCCTTGCTGATGGCGACGGCGGTCAAGCCAGTTCCGAGGGTGACCCAGCCGGTCTTGCTGACGAGCGAGTTGCCGGGCAACGAGTCGATGATGGAGCTGGCGCGTGCTTCGGGCGAAGGCTTGTCGCTGTAGAGTCGGATGGCAGCGACCGAGGTGGCAGCAGCACGAGGTGCCACGGTGGGTCGCGCAAGGGCGAGGGTGGGGACACGGCGGGCGGCGACACGGAACGACATGGTGTTGTTAGGTGGTGATGATGATGGTGAAGAAAGGGAAGGTGATGGTTGAAAGAATCAGGAAAAACCTCGAAATGATGGCGACGACGAGGATGAACGAGAAAACAGCCTAGCCAGCCAGCCAGCCAGTCAGAGAGTCAGACAGCCAATCGACTGGAAATCTGGAAGAACACACACACACGGCGCTCTCCTCTGCTCTGTGCGATTTGCTTGGTCGAGTTGGTGCGTGCTTGTCGCTTGGTTGAGCCTCGACTGCTTTCTCTGTCTCTGCTGCCTTGGTTTTTTTGGACGCTCTTCAACGTGCCCTCTTTCTTCCTCTTCTCCTCAATTTCAGTCTCGGACGGCTAATTTCGACAAACTGAATTGTTGACTTGAACTGAGGCTCCAAGTTGCTATTGACTGACCAGGCCACTGAATTCAACTCACGAAAATCAGCTTGAATTGCAAGCAAGATTCAAATCGATCACGAAAATGCGGCTGCCTCGCGGCTTTCGAGCCTGTTTGTTCCGTCTCCGCCTTTTCTGGCAGCAGCCGGAGCCGAATTGACGCGATAAATCGAATCGCTTATCGGGGTGAAGGGAGTACAAAATCTGACGATTCGTTCTGGATCGGCGTGTGCTGCAGCTTGACATCAAAACACTAAGCAGGACTCGTTTGGGACCCTGACCTGCCAAACTGCGCCCTCTTGCCACCAACATCAAATCTTGACTTGCTCATGGCGTGACCAAGAGCTTTCTGCACCGTCGATCTCGTCAACTCCGGAAGATTGCAATCGAATGTAGAATTCGCCGTGATTAAAGGCGAGAGAGAGAGAGCAGAAGAGAAAGGAGGAAAAGCAGAAGAAGCCGAAGGCATGAAGCGGTTGTACCGCAAGGATGAGTGAGCATTGAATCATTTCGGTAAAACCTTGTGTGTTGCGCGTCAATCATCATTGCAGCTATCAGCCAGCCCCTTCGCTTCTTCGGCCTGTCCAATTGCACAAGGCTTCCAACTCGAATCGAGTGACAGTGTCACATGGCAAGCTCTGTTTCGATGCTCCCGATTAAGCGGTGGGATGAGCTCACTGATGCTCGAGTGAAATGTCTGCTGAAGTCATCGCCTGCCCTCCTTCTGCTGATGTTTCGGTGACGTTGCGCCTGACCTTCTGAGGCTAGCAGCTTCCTTCGTTACGGACCTGTATATAAGCAGACTTGGTGTTCCTCGAAGCTTTCTCCTTCCAAAACATTACCGTTACACTCTTTCTTCATCAACAACACGCACATAACAACCAACATGTCTGAAGCTTACGCAGGAAAGTCGGATCAGCAGATCATCGACGAGCAGGTATGTTTCTTACTCTTAGAGCATCTCACTGATCTCAATCTACTCACATGCTGACATCGACTCCCTTCTTTTGTGGTCTACACAGTTCCGTGATCTCGACAACAAGTCGGACAACCGCCTCAAAGATTCGTTCAACCCCAAGACCACCGTCACCTCGGAAGAGTCCGGTGTCAACGAGTCTGGCCTCGACGCATTCCCCGGTGTTTCTGTCAGCGTTGGCCGCACCGGCCAGACCGGTGGAGGCACCAACCCTCAAAACATCCCTCCTGAAGAAGGCGGAGACGACCGATCTCAACGCACTGGCGAGTCCAGCATCCGTTTCGAGGGTACCGGCGGTCCCGAAGACAAGAAGTTCGAAGCTCTTCGTGACAACCCGGGTGGATTCGATGCTAAGCCTAGGGGAATCGACCAGCCGCGTCAGGCCCAGATGAACGAGCCTGTTCCCCAGACCGAGCCTCAACGACTCGAGGCGGATCAGGAGGCTGCTGCTCGTAGCCACGTTATCAACTCGTGATACCATGAACACACAAAGCAATTGTACTGAAGTAATGCTAATCTAATCAGCTTTCCCTGTCATCGTAGATCTTCATGTGTGGGACTGTTAGGATGAGTCTCTGATGTGATGGAGCTGGTAAAAGCAGATGACGATATCGAGTAAGGGACAGGCTGGCAAAGAGGAGTCGAAGCTTAAGTTTTCTCTTGTCAGCGCCATCAGTCGCAGAGCTCTAACAATTCGGAAAAATTCGCGAGCTGGCGCTGCTTTTCACGTCCGTTTTCGCTGTGCGCTGATTGGTGTGAAGAGAATGAGTGAGTGGCTTTGGCAGCAAAGAACGCCTTTTTTCCTCTGTGACGGACCGGCTTTCAATCGTGCATTCTCAGCCGTAAAATTAGCGGCGGTCTGGGTCTGGAATCTGTGTGTGCGCTCTGATGCCGCATGTCTGCTTGTGTCCGTCTCCGCTTCGCCTGCTCTTGTGACTCTGACACGCCGTTGGTCTGTGTCTCCGCTCTGGAATTCCCGGTAAATCCCATTTAGCAGTCTCGCATGTCTGCGCTTTGCTTGCTAACCTCGCATGAGAGGGAGAGAAAGGAGAAGGAGAGCAGGAGAGAAGGAACTGACTCATTTCAATTCACAATTCACGCTCCAAGCTCGAGCTTCCCCGCAACTTTTTCCCTCTGAGCCCCGTTCCTCAACCTTCGACTCGACTCGACTCGCATTCACTTTCTCATCCTCCATCCTTTCACCCATCAAGAATCTCGACTCTTGCTCGTCGCGCACCTCCATTCATCGCAACTCTGATATCCACGCATAGACGAAGCCTCTCTCACGGTCAAGCAGTCGAACACTTGCTCTCCACTTTCACCATCAAGCAATCGACGACCTGAACCTACAACCCATCCGCTGGCTTTCAATCCAACGAGTTCGTCGAACGATCAAGTGCAAACAACTGCCGATTCCACTCTCGCCCATTGTCATTGACCCTGTGCGTCCTCAGACGCCTCTGTCCCCAAAAGCAGACACGCCAGCGCACATTCTACGCTGAGCTCCACTCCTCTGGACACATTCCACTCAAAGCGGCAAGCTCGACCCTTGTTCGGGCCCCTGCCAACCACACTCATCCATCAAGATGAGCTACCAAATCTCACAAAAGCTGTGGTCGCAGCTGCATCACTTTGCAAGCTTCCCACAGACCGGCATTTCGCTACGACAGATGGTACAATTCGGACGCAATCCAAATCCAGGCACCATCCTCCAAGCAGGCAGTTTCCTCGCTGAAGAACTACCCATCCGACTCGCACACCGTGTCAAGGAGCTCGACGAGCTGCCACACGACCTGTCCAAGATGCCCTCGATCGTCAAGGTCAAGAACTGGTACGCTCAGTCCTTCGAAGAGCTCGTCAACTTCCCCAAACCAAGACTCTCGGATTCGGTCCAGAAACTGCTTCAGACTGCTTCCAAGAGTCTAGAGCCTCTTCCTGAATCCAAGCCAAACCCGAGTTTGCTCGAATCCGCCACCATCACCGACAGCGACGCGGGCCTCGCAAAGGCACTTGTACCCAAGAACGGCAACGGCAAGAACGGCAACGGATCAAGATCACGCGCTTTGCTCGAACATCGATACTACGCAAACCTGCCCGACCACCAATGGCCGAGCGAGATTGAGCAGTACAACGAAGACTTCACAAAGGCTCTCGAAAAGATCAAAAAGAGGCACGATGCCGTCGTTATTACCATTGCGCAAGGCGTGCTCGAATACAAACGATCAAGAAAGGCTAACACGCTCCAGGCCGATGTGCAGTCGTTCTTGGATCGCTTCTACCTCTCTCGTATCGGCATCCGTATCTTGATTGGACAGCACATTGCGCTCAGCCGTTCGTCACAACGTCCCTCGTCCAAGCTGATCGGCAGCGGCAGCAGCAGTTCGAGCAACAGCGGCGAGTTCTCGCTTTCGGATCAGATCGCACGCGTCAAGGTGGATGGCAACCAGGAGCACGAGCAGTACGTGGGCATCATTTGCACAAATACCAACGTCGGAGCCATGGCGCACGAGGCCATCGAAAACGCAAGATTCGTGTGCGAGGAGCACTACGGCTTGTTCAAAGGACCACCTGTACAGCTCGTGTGTCCACCGGATCTGACGTTCATGTACGTGCCGAGCCACTTGAACCACATGCTGTTCGAGCTGCTCAAGAACTCGCTTCGAGCTGTGGTGGAGCGATACGGCGTCGACCAGGAGGACAACTTCCCGCCCATCAAGGTGATTGTGGTGGAAGGTAAAGAGGATATTACGATCAAGATCAGCGATGAAGGTGGAGGAATCCCACGCAGCGAGATGCCGTTGGTGTGGACGTACATGTACACAACCGCACAGTCGGAGGATTTGGATCCCGAGTTCAACGCTTCTGATTTCAAGGCGCCCATGGCAGGATTTGGGTATGGTCTGCCGCTGGCGAGACTCTACGCACGCTACTTTGGCGGTGACCTCAAGCTGATCTCGATGGAAGGATACGGTACGGACGTGTACGTGCACTTGAATCGACTTTCTTCGAGCAGCGAGCCGCTGCCGTAGGAATACCTCAGGTCCAAATACGGCTGGAAGCGTAACCGCACCATTAGCGAGATCGAGGCCAAGGATCGCGACGTTCGACAGCAGCAAAGCGGTGGCAGCAGCGGTGATGGCAAGCGTTCCAAGCAGCAGAAGCAGCAACCGTCGCTGCTGGAATTGCCGCATTTCCCATTGCCGAATCTGCAACCGCACCGGCACTCACCGTCGACGAGCTATCGGCCTGGATTCTTGAGCCGTTTTGGACCTGCCTCTGGCTCTGCTGGTGTTGATGAGAGCAGTAGCAGAGGAGGAGGAGGATTGGGATTCTTACTGGCGTTCTTGCCGAAAAGCTGGCAGCGGATGTGGACGACGGACCAGCATTCCTCACCGAATAGCGAAGACGGACCGCCACCGCCACAGCCGCCGCCGCCGCCGCCACCATCTGGGTCTGGGACCGATGGAAAAGATGCCATCGGACGATCCGCTTGACAGGTCGCGGGCTGCATTTCATGCTTTTGACGTCTAGATGACGAACGACACGACGCTCAGGTCGACATGTACAATAGGTTTGGATACGCGATACGCCCTCATGCAAAGTGTTCTTTTCATGCTACATTACGCCCCAGAAGACAGGAGTCGAACTTCAAATTCGACCTCGAAAAGCGGCCGTGGGACCTCCGATGGTCGTTATCATGTGTGTGTGACCTTGATTTCCGAAGGATATGAAAGTGTCGTTCTGCGCCTTTGTCTGTGGGTTGACAGGCGATACACGAGTTCGGGGGAAGGAAATGAAGTCGAAAATGCAAATGCAGATGCATCACAGGTGGGAAAGGTTTGCATTTGCATCTGCCATATGAATTGGGCTGCACGTCAATCTGTTGCTATCAGCTGCAACGCGTATCAAAACGCACGTCCGCAGAAGCGCAAAATTTGTAAGTTGGCGAGCTGCAATTCGGTTGGTATCGGCTATCATCCTTTTGACGCCCAAACTGAATCCATGAAAGCACAAAGTGAAGCTCAAACACATTTCCAAAGCATGAAAAGGAAGCAACGACCGGCAATGCGGGCAACTCGGCCATCACGGGAAGTGCTCGCGCGTTGCTGTCACAGTAGTAACGTGGTCGACTGAGTTGCAAATTTCGTAGCCTTGACCCGCAGCGAGAAGCATCTCAAGCGAGCGAGCGAGCAAGTGCAGCTTAAAAGCTAACTAGGAATAGGCGAAGATGCGCTTGTAACTTAGACGAGGAGCGAAGCGGGCTTTGTCATCGCTCCAAAGCTTTCTTCCGCTGTCATCCACTGCTTGTCGGACCGGCCGTTCAGATGATTCGAGCGAGATAGGCTGACCCGACTGTGATCTTGTGCTGGCTGAGTGACATTCTTAGGAACCAAACGACAAACTCAAGATTAGGCTTTGGTCAAGGAGCAAAAGCAACACAGCCCTGTCCCTATTGACATCGGATAGTTGCACCCTCTTTTTCGAGATGAGTGCTCAGCTGCCTTTGGAGAGTGTGAGTGTTTCAGTCCGTGCCTGTCAAAAACGACACGAAAAAATTGAGGGCGGTGTCTGTGTCAGTGTCACAACTCAGTCAGGCATGTGTGTGTGCATTCAGAGGGCGCTGTGCCAGTCTTGTCGTCTGCTGCTGCGTCTCTCTCTCTCTCTCTCACCGGGAAAGTCGCGCTCTTCCGGCACCCTTTTCTGCATGCAATTTGAGCGTGTCTCTTCTCTTTTGTCTTTGCTGCTGCAGCACTTTGTCTGTCTTTCTCCGCGCGACTTTGCCATAGCGTGATCGGAGTGTGTGCTTCTCCCCTTGCCTCTCTCTCTCTCTCTCCAGACTGTGTCTCTGTGTCTGTCTCTCTCTCTCACTCTCCGACTTTGTGTCAATCGACTTCGACTCTTTCGATTATTGGACCCTCGATCTTCATCACCGGCGTCTCTGTCTCTCCTCCTCTTCATCATCCTCACGTGTCGTCTCGTCGGTCAATCTCTCTCTGCTATCGCTCGCTTGCTTGTACGAATCGGTCTCAACCATCTATCCGCGGCCTCACCAGCAGTCACATTGACCCGCCTCTCGCTGTTGTCCTTTCAACTGCCAGCTTTCGTCTCGCAAGTCTTCGTACTACCATCACGCTCCTTTCGTCGCTTCCGTGTCTCTCCAATACCGTATACCTTCACGTCGTACCCGTACACGGAAGCCTATACCTCGAACCATTCACTCGCACCGCTCGACGCTCTCATCGTACGATATTTCCAAGCTAACACGTCGGATCTCATATCACACAGCGCTGCTCGCAACCACTTGAAGACCGACACCTCTCTCGCATTTCCGAATGCAGCACCTCCCGTAACGTATCCTTACCGACACTTCACACAACGTCCAATCGTCCAGCATGAACGGCATCGAAAACGGTCAGAGCTTCGATCCGGCCTTTGACGCCTTCTTTCAAGCTCCTGCCTCTTCATCACCGCATCAACAGCTGCAGCATAATCTTCCGGATATGGGCAACCTAGGCGCATCTGACAGCAATGCCTCGCTCAGCCCCTACGGTCACGACGCCAATGCTATGCGTCCCACCTCTTCCAGCGGCAACTTGCACCTCAACATCTCGGGGCTTTCTGTCAAAGCCGAGCCTGATCATCAGCAGCAACAGCAGCAGCAGCACTATGGCAATCTCAACCTAGCTGGTACAAACGCGTCTTCTCCGCAATCCAATCTCGCTTCACCAGCAGACCAAGCAACCCACTCCTTCAACGTGACCGGTGCTGCCACAACATCGCCGCTCTTGCATCCCGATGCCACCAACACTTCCATCTCGGACGCTCATCTCGGTGCACCTTGTGCCACATCACCGCTACGCACCGAGTACAACCTCAACAACGAGACCGGAGGCATGACCGCTGCTATGCGATCCTACAGCTCCACATCCATCAAAAGCGCAACAGGTTCCCAAAATGCCGACAGCCCCACTTCTGGGCTGCTTGCAAACCAGAGCATGGGCGATGTGTCCGTAGACGACCCCAACGTCACCAGCCAATCCGAAGCCGATCTCGCTGCAGAGAAGCGGCAGAGCAGCAAGTTTGTCTACAAGCTCTTTCGCATGGTCAGCGACCCCGACTACCAGCATCTCATCAGCTGGAATCGAAACGGCACCAGCGTCATGGTCTGTAATTTTGACGAGTTCGCAAAAGAGGTGCTGGGCAAGCATTTCAAGCACAGCAACTTTTCGAGCTTCATCCGGCAGCTCAACATGTACGGCTTCTACAAGGTCAACAAGACGCCGAGAGGTCATCGTCAGTCGGTCGACGCGCAGATTTGGGAGTTCTCGCATCCCAAGTTCTTGCGAGGGCGACCGGATCTGCTGGATGATATTCGCAGAAAGGCGTTGGATTCGGAGCATGCGCGTGTCGAGGCGCGGGATCTGCAGTACAGCGTCAGTGTCGGGCAGATGCAGTTGCGACAGCAGGTCGACGATCTGCAGTTTAGAGTCGAAGAGCTTACCGAGCAGAACATGGCGCTTCGTACTTTTACGACGCAGCTCAGAGACGTGCTGGGGTTGGTGCTGGAGCACGTAAAAAAGTCGAGTGGCGGCAATTTGGGCTTCGACGTGCGCATCCCCACGCTCGATCTGCCCTCGCCCATGCCTCCGCAAGGGCTTTGGACGCCTCAGGGGCACGATGGGCCGCCGATTTTTGTCACGGAGCCCGAGTTCGGGGCTGGTGTAGGCCCCGACGGCCTGCGCATGGGCCCTGGGCCGGGGCACGCTCCTCCGCCTAACTTTGGCGCGACGCCGGATGGGTTTGGGATGGCGGGGACTCCCATTTCAAGGCGAGTTTCGTCTAGCTCAGCGCAGAGCGAAAGCATGCTGGCGATGAATGGTTCGCCAATGCACGGCTCGATGCATGGGGATGGTGGAGCGATGATGGCGGTCGGAGCGAACATGACGCCGCAACGGTCGGCTTCGTTCGGAGAAGGTCAGATGCCGCCACCTCATTTTAACTTGGGACGTGGTGGTGTGCCAGGTGGGAATCGTCCGGGATTGGCTGGTCTGGCCATCGACACTTCGTCGGCAGCGGGGATGTTTGCGGCGCCAGGCATGCATCCTGGTGTGAGTCCAACATCAGCAGGTCTTTCCGCGAGCCACGCCGGTGGGTTTGGAGCGATGAGCATGCCGCCTTCACCGCTGACGCCGCAACACCAAGCCATGATGGCTGCGATCAACACGCCGCTCCCACCTTCGCCTGCGCCAGGAGCGATGGTCGGTGGGCAGTTTAAGACGTTCGACCCCTCGTCGCCGTTCATGCAAGCGAACGGCTTCCCACAGTTTGGGCATAGCAACCTCAACATGGCCGACTCTGGGTTTTTCGCCCCTGAAGGCGCAGAGGGCCAACCCAACGCCAAGGCGATGCGAACCACCATGAAGCGCACCGCTTCGAATTCGGGGCCTAGCAATCAAGGGACACCTGTGCTGATGCAGCAGTCGACGTCGCCAGGGTTGGCGAAGCGCAAGTCGCCTGTATGAACCTCCAAAAACCACGATCCATTCGGCTCGCTCGTCGCTGCGTTGTTCAGCGAGGAGTTTGTCTTGTATACGATATATACCCGGGTACCACCCTCTTTGGCCAGAGATCGACTTTGATAGTTGTCTTTTCTTGGCCGGCCCACTTTTTGATTCTCTCTTTTCCGACCTTGATACGCTCATTTTTTTATCCGCTTTTCCACTCCAACTACGACCGTCTTGAGAAGATGGGTCTGATTACGCTCATTTATCACCGAAACCACGCTGATGTAGTGGTGCTGTACTTAAGTCTTTGTTTTATTAGTTGATTCCCATCTTGCTTTGCTGTCGTGTGTGTGTGGTGGTGGTGGTGGTGGTGGTGGTGGTGGTGTGTGATGCGGGAGTGAGGAGGGTGTGTTTTGTTTTGGCATACGCATGGTGTAAGGTGCGAGGAGACGCCTGGCGTGGGGAATGTTTAGAGTGGAACGGCAAAAGCCGAGGTAAGGCTTTTTTGGAGGTTTTCGGCAATCAAAAACGGTGGCAGGCACGAGCGTGTTCACATGTGAGAGAGGTGGACCCTTGCACCTTGGGTCGAGGTCGGATGAAACACGACGGTGGGTTGTTTCTGAACCAACACCATCAATTAATATCTGCTTCGTCTATCCGATATACGACCCTACCACTCACCACTTAGGATTCTACAACCTACGACTTATTTTCATATGGGCTGGTGAGCTGGAACTCGCCTTGTCTCACTGCTTACCGTACACTGGATGGAAGCGATATCTGCTTGGAACGATACACTACCACTCCATCGGTACGATACGGATCACCATCTGCTTATTCGTACACTTCTTTTGAGCGAGCAACAATGGTAGGCTCGGCGCCACCGCCGCCGCGCACGTCGTACGACTCGCAAGCCACCGCGTCGGACGCCTCGTTCGTCGAAAAGGATTCGTACCGCGATGATCCACCGCCGCCATCGTATCCGCCTCGGCGCAGCTCGACTGCCTACACCACCGACGCTGACGCACACGACCTCGAGCAGCAGCTGGACGACGAGGAGCGGGTTTCGCTCATGCAAGCCGACCGGGATGCCGCTGCCGCTGCTCCGGTATGGCGCAAGAGGAAGGCTCGCGGAGGAGGTGTGTGGGCGGGAAGCTTGATTTTCGCCGGAGTGCTGGTTGGGTTCGTGCTGGCGTTGCCGGTGGTGCAGTGGCTGGCTGGCGCTTCCTCGTCGTCCTCCTCCAGCATGGCAGGTGAAGCGGTGAGCGTCGGTGCTTCTTTGCCGGTGTTCAAACAGCGACCGTCGCCCAACACCGCAGCAGGCCACTACGGCTTGGCGAACGGGTCGACGTTCCAACTCGATTTTGCTACGCCCGGATGGTACGATGTCTCCTCTGCTTCGGCGGCAACCCACCTTCCGCTCGCGCAAACAAACAAGTCAGCGTTGCTACCCCTCGACCTCGACGCCATCTTCAGCGGCACCTTCAGCCCCACCTCGACCGACTTTACCTGGTGCGCCGAAGACCCGGACGTCGGCGTGTTTAGCCGCGTCGATTGGAGCAAGCGCGATGTGTGGCTGGAGGACGTTACGCACGCGCGGTTTGCGGCTACGGGTGCTGGGAGGATCGCGAAAGGGGGAGGGAAGGTGTTGGTCGTGCAGGGTAAAGATGTGGTGGATGGGAAGGGGAGGGCGGTGGATTGGACGCGGTTCTCGTTTTCCCCGGATATGCAGTGGGTGCTGTTCTGGTCGGCAGAGGTGGGACAGTGGCGGTACAGTACCAAGAGCAGGGTGTGGTTGCACCACATCGCGACGAAGAAGACGGTTCGAATCGGATCGAAGGCGGACTCGCGGATCTCGTATGCGGCCTGGGCGCCCGCTCAACCGGGTTCCATCCACCCGCCTAGCATCGCCTTCGTCGAAGGTAACAACCTCTTCCTCATCCCGCGTCCCGGCGAAGCCGCGGTGCAGGTGACCAACGATGGCGCCGAGAGCATCTTCAACGCGATCCCCGACTGGGTGTACGAGGAAGAGGTGTTCGGCAGCGATTCGGTCCTGTGGTTCAGTCCCGGTGGAACCAAGCTGGTGTACCTGAGGCTGGATGAGACCGAGGTGCCGGTGTACGAGTTTCCCAAGTACAACCCGGACCGGTATGCGGCGGGGAAAACGACGGCGTACCAGGAGATGGTGAGGATGAAGTATCCCAAGCCCGGGTATGCGAATCCGAGGGTCAGGGTGAGGGTGGTGGATCTGGAAGAGGTGAGGGAGGGGAGGGTGAGGGAGTACGAGTTGGAGAGTCCGCGGGGTGAGGCGGGGGATGCGGTGGATGATGTGCTGTCGAGTGAAGAGGGGAGGAAGGAGAGGTTGGTGACGGAGGTCAAATGGGTTTCGGATGGGGAGCTGTTGGTGAGGGAGACGGATCGGGTGAGTGATGTGATGCGGGTGGTGAGGTTCGATCTGACCTCGAAACCGAGGTCGGAGGAGGTGGTGGGGCAGGTGGTGCGCAGGCAGGATGCGAGGGCGGAGAAAAGCGGCTGGATACGGGCAGCGCAGACGATCGAACCGTTGTCGCATCACAACTTGTCGGTCGGGTCGACGGCGTACCTCGATATCGTGGTTTCGCCCCAAGGCTACCGGCATCTTGCGTACTACCCGTCAGCTACTGCAGCGAAACCCATCTTCCTGACAAGCGGGAAATGGGAGATAGCAGAGTTGAAGTTTGTCGACGCCAAACGACGACGTGCCTACTTTGTCGCTGCTCGACCGACGCCTGCCCAACGCCATGTTTATTGGGTGGAGCTGCCGGATTGGAGGTCTTCGTCCAGCGCGACCTTTACCCCTGCAGAACCGACGGCGTTGACCGATGTATCCAAGGTAGGATACTACGATGTCGATTTCGACCCGAAAGGCGCTTACTATGTGGTGCATTATCAGGGGCCTGATGTGCCTTACCAAAGAATTGTCGGGGTAGACGATCCGAGTTTCGAGCTTGTACTCAAAGACAACAAGGCTCTCCGTACAGTTTCGAGTCGGTACGTGCGACCCTCGAGCGTCTTCTACCAGCTTTCGCTCAACTCTACGCTCCCGGATGGCGGCAAGGTGTCGGCGAGCGTCAAGGAAATCCGACCGCACGACTTCGACCCTACGGGGGCCACACGCTATCCCGTGCTGATGAGGGTCTACGGCGGACCCGATAGCCAGCTGGTCGATGCGAAGTGGGATCGTGCGGACTGGCATCAGTTCGTCGCGTCTACGCTGGGCTATATAGTAGTGGTGGTGGATGGGAGGGGTACGGGATTCAAAGGGCAGCAGTACCGCAGCGTGGTCGCGGCTCAGCTGGGGACGGCAGAAGCGCAAGATGTGAACGAAGCGGCATCGCTCATCTCGACCCTGCCCTACGTAGACGAGAGCCGGATCGGGCTGTGGGGCTGGTCGTACGGCGGCTACCTGACCGCCAAATCGGTCGAGCTGAACCGCAACGTCTTCTCCCTCGCTGTATCCGTCGCTCCCGTCGCCAAGTGGGAGTTTTACGACTCGGTCTACACCGAACGCTACCTCAAGCACCCGCTCACCAACCCGACGGGCTACGCGGCTGCGGCGGTGCACATCACGGACGGGTTCAGACACACAAAGTACCTCCTCATGCAGGGTTCGGCCGACGACAATGTGCATTTCAGCAACTCGGCGCATCTGCTGGACATGCTGACCAAGGAGAAGGTGAGGGGGTTCCGGTTCCGGATGTTTACGGATAGCGCGCACAGTATGCAGGTCAGGGGGGCGTACAGGGAGTTGTTTGAGGAGTTGACGGGTTTTTTGAGGGGGGAGTGGGGGTGGGGTGGGAAGAGAGGTGGGGAGGAGGGGAGGAAGGGAAAGGGTAGAGGCGGGTTGCATAATTCTGTAGAGTAGAAGATCGAATGGTGGATTGCTTGAGTTGAGAGAGTGTGTGTTGCGCACGTGAGTCTTGTTTCTTCGTATGCTTTGCAGAATTGTTGGTCTCAGTTGCGCAGCTCTCTCCATATTCGGTGACGAGCGCTGCCTGGTCATCGAGGGCATTTGCTTTCCTCTTCGGCTTCTTTCCCCCCTCCTGATTCCGTCGATCACGTCTCGACACGATCTGCCTGTAGTCAAATCTCATACGACTGCTCCGCTCTCATGCGACGCTTCAAACATACCCCACACCGCCCAGGCTTGGAGCTTAGCAAGAACCCTCTGCACGCTTGTGTCCGCCTCGACTGTAGCTCACACGTCCATCCATCCCACTTGGGATCCGCAAATCGCAACCCCAACCTCGTGTCGGAGTTTCTGTGTGCTACGAAGGGCCCATCTCGGCGCGATCTCGGTAATTTTCAACTCTCACACACCGGTCATTTTTTTTTCTCTTCGCGAAGCGAGCGCGTTTTGCTTGGCACGACCAGTCTCTTCCCCGCGGATCTCACCCCCTCACTTGACACGTTCGCTCACTCGTCATCCCCGGAGAGAAAGTCACATGGCGTCCAGGGGGAGCCGGATAGATAGCCGGGGTCTTTGATCGAGTCATGTGGATCGGTGTAATTTGCACCCGTGTCGAAGGAGGTTAGCGCCGCCTTTTTTTTTGTCGGCGATAAAGCGGTAAACTGAGCCGCAGTTGAGCGCACTCCGTTGGCAATCCCCGCAACCGCACAGTTGCGCGCGATTTTGACAGCTGACGCCTACCCGACCGCAATCCCCACGGTGTGGGAAAATCTCGGTCACCTACGAAGCAGAGCGCACTCAAACAAGCATCGAAGGGCAGATAAGGGTATATATACTCGAGGGAATCTTCACTCTCGTCCCTTCCATCAACCAGTGATCTCTCTTCCTCACCGTTCATAGCGATAAACATGTCCCTTCGCGACCCCTCAGAGACCGCGCTTCAACCACGACCGCAATCGCGCGGTTCGTTCAGCTCCCACTCCCACCCCCGCCCTCCTGCCTCCTCCTCCATCCTCCGACCGCGCAGCAACCTCCGCCATGTGGTCAAGAACATCACCCGCCTGGCTTCCGGCGACAACGACCCGCACAGCAAGAGCATGTTCCTCAAGGAGTGCTCGCTCTACACGTGCTTCCTGCTCGCCGGCTGGGTCGACGCGACTCCGGGTGCGCTGCTGCCGGCGATCCGCGAGCGGTGGGATCTCAGCTTCGTCTACGTCAGCATGCTCTTCGTCGGCACCTTTACGGGCTGCATCGTCGCGGCGGCGTTCGTATCGCCGATGATGGACCGGTTCGGGTTCGGAAAGATGATCTCGGGCGCGGCGGCGTTGGGTCTCGTCTTCCCGGCCGTGTTTCTGACGATGCCGCCTTTCCCGGTGTTGATCGTGGCGATGGTGTTTTCGGGCATGTCGACGTCGACGTTGGATGCGCTGGTCAACGTGTGGATCTCGCAGAGGCCAAAGGCGAATGTGAGGTTGGGATTCACGCATTTCTTGTACGGTGTCGGTGCGCTTTCGTCGCCGTTGGCTGCAATTCCGTTTTTGCACGAGGGGAAGAAGCAGGGGATCGCATTTCAGTACTTCTTCTGTGTGTCGTTGGGGTTGGCGATGGTGGTGTTGACGTTGGTCAGTGTGGCGTTCAGGTTGGCGAGAGATGAGCATGTCGAGGGGCTGGAGGAGACGAGGGAGGAGGTGGAGATGCAGACGAGGGTGACGGAGGGAAAGGATAAGGGTGGGGTGACGCCGACGGTGGATGACGGTCAAGGGACGCCGTTGGAACTGATGCCATCAGCAACGGGGATGGGGATGGAGATGCATCCGATTCCAGCGCCGACCGATTCACGTTCCGGGTTCCACAAACTCCGAGCTGTGGTCAAGTCAGGTAAGGTGCTGCTCCTCGCCTTTTTCACGCTCGTCTACGTGGGTACCGAAGTGACTGTCGGCGGTTGGAGCTCAACGTTCTTGCTCGAGGTACGAAACACCTCAACTAGCGCCAATGCGATCGTCTCTGGCTTTTGGGCGGGTATCGCCTTCGGACGAATCCTTCTCATCCCCGTCACGGCGTGGATGGGTGAAGAGCTTGCCGTCCTTGTCTACCTGTTCTGCGCCATCGGCTTGCAACTGCTCGTCTGGTTGCTGCCCAACATCGTAGCCAACGCCGTTGCTTTGGCTCTACTCGGTGTGTTTTTGGGGCCTGCTTTCCCAGCCATGATCCGCGTCTGCGAGCGCACAGTCCGACCACGCGCTCATCTCACAGCTGCGATCAGCTTCATCTCCACGTTTGCAGCAGCGGGCATGGCAGTGTTGCCGTTCATGGTCGGAATCGCGTCTCAGAAGGCTCCACAGGGGATCAAGATTTTGGCGCCCATGTTGGTGGCGATGCTGGCGGTGCAGGTGGTGCTGTGGAGTGTGACGAATCGGGAGTATTTGGTCAAGAGGTTTGTCAGAAGGGAGGCGGTGGTGGATGGTGATGCTGATCGATTGGACTGAAGAAAGAAGCACATTGTATGGTACGAAATGGTATGAGCTGACGGCAAGATCTTCGCAACAAGGTGTGTGTGTGATGTCCGGTCCGGTCTGTCAAGAGGAAAGTGTCAAGGACCCTTGAGCTTGTGATTTTGGAGCTGCAGCACGCCACCCTTTTTTGTGCGTCGCTGTGCGGGGATGCACGGAAAACGTTCAAAATTTGAAGCGTAAAGCCGATTTGGTTACCGAAGCTCAAATTCGGAGTCACAGTGGAGCTCGTACGACATCCGTCTTGACTGAGCCTTTTCTTCTCACCCACCACCACTTCACCTCGTAGCCTTGTCACTCGCTCATAGATTCGTCAGCACATGCCCTTGTAGCACTACAAAACAGCGCTCAGACGCTCACTCACAATCATGGTCGACCTCGAAAAAGGCATCTCCTCGCGTGGCCGCCGGGCATTTGCACCGAATATGGATCCTTCTCTAGCCACAGACGCTACTGCTGCGATCAAGGAGGAGCTTTCAAACACTACACCTGACCAGCAACCGCTCAGCAACACCGACTCGACATCATCCAATTCAGCCTCAACAACGCAAGCCAGCACACCTCCCCTCACCCCACCACGCTCCCAACGCATACGATCCGAACTACGCCGAATCACGATGCACTTTACACCAAGCTGGTTTAGCGTCACCATGGGAACCGGTATCACCGCCATCTTGCTGCACCAACTCCCGTACCAATTCAAGGGGCTAGGCATCATCTCGAACGTCATTTTCGGCCTCAACGTCTTTCTCTACCTGCTGTTCCTCGGCATCAGCATTGCACGGTACATCATCTGGCCGCAACTGTTCTGGATCATGCTCTTCCACCCGACGCAGTCGCTCTTCTTGGGGACTTTCGCGATGGGTATGGCGACCATCATCACCATGTGTGCAATCTCGGCTGCACCGGCGTGGGGGTTGGGCTTTGCGTACTTCACTTGGGCACTGTGGTGGTTCAACGCTGCGCTTTCGTTGGCGATCTGTATCGGTTTGCCGTTTATACAGTTTACCCGCCACGTGCAGTCGCTGGATAAGATCACGGCGGTGTGGTTCTTGCCCGTCGTGACGACGATTGTGTGTTCAGCTACGGGAGGGCTGGTTGCGGACTTGTTGCCGGCACCGCATGCAAAGTTGACGCTGGTCGTTTGCTGGGTGCTGTGGGGCACGGGATTCGGGCTGGTGTTTTTGCTCATGTCGTTGTACTATGCTAGGCAGGCGATCTACAAGATTCCACCGGCGCAGTTGATCGTCAGTACGTTTTTGCCGTTGGGACCGTGCGGGCAGGGTGCGTTTTCGCTGCTGCAGTTGGCGTCGGTGCTGTTCAAGCTTTCAGCGGAGGATGGGGTCGCGTTGCCGAGTCCGGGTGTAACAGACGCGCAAACGGCGAAGATGATGGCGACTGCGATCTATGCGGTCTCGGTCCCCGTCGCATTGGTGATCTGGGGGTTGGGCTTGGTCTGGCTCGTATTGGCGGTTTCGAGTTTGGTCGACCTGTGGTTGGTGTCGAAGCTGACGTTCAATCTGGGTTGGTGGGGGTTCACTTTCCCATTGGGAGTGTTTGCTACGGCTGCGATCAAATTTGGTAGCGTTCTCGATTCCGGGGCTTTCAGAGTGATCGGGACGATCCTCGCGCTGATTGAAGTCGTTCTCTGGATATTCATCGCAAGTATGACGCTCAAAGAGGCGCTCAGCGGGGCGATATTCTTCTCGCCTTGTCTGGCAGAGATGTGCGATGAACAGGGTGAACCGCCAAAGTACGTTCCGCCAGCGAGGAAGTATACGTTTGAACCGAGGCCGGTGCTTTCGTTCGATGGGGAGGAGGAGGAGGAGGATGGTGGGTGGAGGAGCAGGAGTAGAAGCAGAGGGGGCAGGATGGGGAGGAGGGCGGAAGTGAGTTTGACGAGGGTTGCGAGAAAGTGGGGCTTGGCGGGAGGGTCGATATCACCATTTGGTAGGGATAGAAGTCGAGGGCGGTCTGTTCAGCGTGCTTGATGTCAAGCGAATGCCACACTTTTGCCTTCTTCGTCAGCCATTGTCTGAGTGCGATGAATTGTACGTGAGAGAAGCAAATAAAGCTAGTGCGTAGTAGCGTTAAGCGTCTCAAAAGACCAATCTTCCACCTTGCCTTCCGTCGACTCGCTCAAAGGCCCACAAACCATTACCCCGAGCCACCATTCTTCCATTTCCGCAATTGGCAGTGCAAAGCCTTTTTTCTCCCGCAGCAAGAGCCTTTCGCTGTCAACCGTGTAGTAGACGTGCACGTCAGGGCCTGTCTTCTCGATTTCGACATGCACCGTTGAGGATGAGCTTGCTGGGAGAGGGGAAACATTCCAGTCTGAGTAAGGGTTGGTTGCCACCACACCGACGTACTTCCTTCCTCCTTCGTTCTCGATTCCCGCCTTGAGCCATAGTTGGCCTTGTTGATCGTCAACCGTTGCGCCAGGCACACAGCGACGAATGAAGAGTGTGGTTTGCTGAAATCTTTCGGACCCAGATTGCGTGACTGTGCCGGATAGTCTCCAATTGGTGGAGCTTGGAAGGGTCTTAGGTGTGTACACGACGGGACCGGAAGAACGATGTGCGGCAGACTCAGGCTCGGAGCCAGCTGCGGTGGTCCACCAGTCGGTCCTGGGACCGGAGGCGATGCTGATCGTCCAAGGGCGATTAGTAAGGGTGTGAGAAGAGGTTGACGTGGGATCGTGAAAGAACCAGCCGTCGTTGTCTGAGGAGGACATCTTGGATGAAAGAGTGGCGGTGGGAGGATCAATGTGGTCGAGAGGTAAGTCATGCAGGAAAGAATGCAGTTCCAAGACCGCGAGCCGGCTGTCACACGCGCCCACTGACCGGTAAGCGTCGGTGTCGTCTGAAGTGGAACTGTGACCAGCTGGATGGCATACGGCGAATTTGGCTCATCAAATCGAAGCGTCACTGAATCAGTTTTCATGACTCGACACCTGCAATCCAGCTGGCTCCTGTTCGGACCACGTCACCGCTTGCTGATCATTGCGGCGTTGCAGACATGGTCTGATCCTCCCCACGCCGCACGGGCAGCTCTGTCCTTCTCCCCCACATGCAGCCTCACGTGGTCCGGGGCTTGGCATCGCCGATTTTTGTGCGCCTTGTTAGGCCGATACAAGCAACTATCACCGCGGAAAATTCGCCGTAACCGGCCAACAAGCCGCCATCGTGTGGTTTTTTTTCTGGTTCTTTTCGGATTGAACCGCGGGAAAGGGTTCATTTTGAAAATTTTCCTATGCCGCTCGTGCATCCAACTCCGCGCGAGCTGTTGAACAATGGATAACGCCATTTCAAACGACAATGTCGAGGAGAGTGAGGAGAGTTCGGGAAGAGCCAACCAGATTTCAGGAACGCAAGGCGCGAGCGTGTTTGCGTGTTTGACAGGCCGAAGCTCGGTTAGCTCTGTTCCGTAGGCAGCACACGGCGAGGAGAGAGAAAGTTTTGCTTTGAGCAGGCAGCCCGTTAAAACCTTATCGCAGCGGTTCGAGTTGGCATGAAGTCCCTGTTCCTGAGCCTGATTGTTTGGCTGCATCCATAAAAGCTAGTGGATTCCGGTGCAGCTCCTATCTTTCGTACCACATCTTGTCTTTGCACGGTCCCGCAAACATGTCGTATCCTCAAGAGGCCTCGTCGATCGAAGCGGCGCACAACACCAAGCTGCGCTCGGAAGAAGATGCTGGCTCCATGGATAAGGCTATCCATACCACGGCCGAGAATGAACATGTCGAAGGTGTTGTCACCGCCACCGAGCGGGCACACCTCAAGCAAGGATTGGAACAACGCCACCTTTCAATGATCGCTCTGGCTGGATCCATTGGTACCGGTCTTTTCCTTTCGCTCGGCGGCTCCATTGCAACGGGAGGACCCCTTGGCGCCCTTCTCGGGTACGCTCTCATCGGAGCCATCGTCTGCGCCGTCCAATTCGCTTTGGGTGAAGTCTCGGCTCTTCTTCCTGTCACTGGCTCCTTCGTTCGTCATGCCGACTACCTCATTGACCCCGCGTGGGGTTTCGCAGTGGGTTGGAACCTGGTGTACGGCAATGTGCTGTCGATTCCTTCCGAAATTTCCGCAATCTGTGTTCTCTTCCAATTCTGGACCGATATTAACTCGTCGCTATTCATCATGGTCTTTATCGTCCTCACCTTCGCAATCGGCGTCGTCTTTGTTCGCATCTACGGCGAAGTCGAATTCGCATTCGCCTCGCTCAAGCTGCTTACGATCGTCTTCCTGATAATCTTCGGCCTAGTCACCAATCTGGGCGGAATTCCGGGCGTCGAGCGCATCGGCTTCAGATACTGGAATACACCTGGACCTTTCGTCGAGTACATCGGAACCGGCTCCTGGGGAAGGTTCCTCGGATTTTATGCCGTTATGATCAACGCCGTTTTTTCATTCGCTGGAGTCGAATCGCTTGCGATGGCAGCTGCCGAAACCCGGAACCCTGGTCGAACCATCCCACGAGCCTGTAAGAGGGTGTTTCTGCGTGTCGTCATCTTCTATATGCTTGCGGTGCTCGTTGTCGGAATGCTGGTGCCTTCTGATGATCCTCGACTCAGCGACTATGCCGATACTGCCGCTCAATCTCCCTTCGTGATCGCTGTTCAACAAGCCGGCTACCAGGCTGTGGGTTCTGTCGTCAACGCAATCGTCATCACTAGCGCATGGTCGAGTTCCAACCAAGCGCTCCTTTCGGGCACTCGTGTCCTGTACGGTCTTGCGCTCAAACGTCAAGCGCCTCGGTTTTTCTTGAAAACGACGTCGTGGGGTATTCCTATCTACTGCACTCTCTTCTTTACGGCGTTCATGTTCCTAAGCTTCATGACTCTGAGCGATGGTGCTCTTACGGTATTCTACTGGTTTGTCAGCTTGACTGCTGCCGGCGTATTGGTATCTTGGTCGACGGTTTTGTTCAACCATATCCGCCTCAAGACAGCGCTACGACGTCAGGGTATCGCGGCCTCTGAGCTTCCTTGGAACAACAGCTGGACATTGTACTCGAGCTATGTTGCGCTTGTCTTGTGCATCGTCATCCTCTTCACGGGAGGCTTCAGTGTCTTCACCCGCGGAAACTGGGACGCCAACAGCTTCGTGTCGAGCTACCTGGATATCCCTCTGGTGATCGTCTTCTTCGTCGGATGGAAGTTTATCAAGAAGACCAAGTGGGTCAAGCTCGAGGATCTGCCGTTGCGAGAGGCTATCGACCAGGCCAGGGAGCGAGCTGAGCAGGCTGAACGAGAGCAAGAGGCAGAAGAAGCTCTCAAGGGCAAGAAGACCTGGCTGCGCTTTATCAGCTGGATTTGGGATTAGAGTCAGAAAAGGATTATTGAGCGTCACCGTCTTTCAACAGTATACCCAACCGTCGCCTTTCTCTTTCTTGTATATGATGGCTACTTACATTGTCACTGCTGGCTCTCTCAACAGACCAGCTTATCGCAATTGTCACGACTTCAACTCTAAACAAAAACCTTTTGGGCTGTGACTTCGATGAGGCCGATATCTTCGATGCGTCGCCGTGGTGTGGAACGAGGCGTTCTTGTAGGGTGGAGGCGCACACCACGCCAAAGAAATTTTGACTCATGAACTGCCCACTTTTCTCCAAAACGGATTTGCCGTTTCATCTTCGTCACAGTGCGGCACCGCGTGGGAATTCACGCACACTCACACAGGGATCGAGCAACGGAGACGCCGACCAAAATCTGTGAACTGGCTCGCCCGCATCAAGGATCGCTTCTTCTGCTTCTTCTTCTCCGTCACCTCGGCCATCGTTCACAGCAGCAACATCACACTCCTTATCTCTCCATATCTTCCTGCTGGACCGGTGCTGAGCAAGCAACCAACCGACTCATCAACGGCTTGCTCCCGACGGGCGACTTGTCATCATGACGGAACCAGACCGATCTCGCCGCAATGGTCAGAGCTCATCCAAATCAAAGCAGCCATTCGAGGTGGCTGCTGACGAATATCAAGCTCCCTTCCAGCTTCCAGCAAAGAAGACCGCGACCGAGCCAACCGAAGATACCTCAGCCGATCAAGCCGATGTAGCCGCCTTCGCATCTTCGCCTTACTTTGACGATCAGGAAGCAAGAGAGGCTATCGAATGGGCTCAGTCGCAACAGCAAGCTGAAATCGATGACTCTGGTGCAAATGGAAATGGCGCTGTCGAGATCGGGGGTAGGCGACGTCGCCGAGACAGTCAAGTCGGAAGCTACGATGAAGGTGGCAGCATCTTCGACGGCCCCGGTGCAGGTGCTGTTCCCAGCTCCGTCAGCAGTATGCGTCACGAGATGGCCAGGCCAGAGCTAGGTCGTCGTGCCTCGCGCAGCTCTCGTCGTCGTATTTCAATGGAAGGTCGCTCACCTCGCCGTACACGCAAGCTCTCCAGTGCTTCTGCCCAAAGCGAAGCTGTCACCGTATCCAGTGAACGCAGCGTCTCCCCTGACTCAGTCGCTGGTCGTCGCAAGCCTTCAAGTCAGCGCAGTGGAAGCACCTATCACTTTGGTCGCAGAAAGCGTGTTCCTGAAGATGCAGACTTGACCGGGTCCAGCCAGCCCAAGGGCATGCTTGGCTCGATCCTTGCTTCTATCCGCGGCGACCGTGGCGATGATGACAATGACGACGCTCGCAGCCGTCGCTCCTTCTCTCGACCTCTTCTCTCGCGAAGGCGGTCATCAGGCTCGGTCGTCTCTTCTCGAGCTGGTCGATCAGATGCAGGTCGCGATGAGGACGACGAAGACGAAGATTACGACAACACCAGAGGCTGGAGCGATGACGACTATGGCTTCGACGACGAAGAAGACGACGATGACTCTTACCATTCCTCCGACGACGACGCATCCAACCGCAATGGCATCCTCCCTTCCGCCTTCGGTACACTCAGTGGCGCAGTTGACCCAGTCTTTGGCGATACACGCTTCTCCACCGACCATCCACCAGAGGACGAGCTGGATGCCGAGCTTGCCGGCCGTGATCTGGAGGAAGGAGAAGCTTCTGGATTCGTTCGCTCCGAGGGCGACCTCAGGTCCAACTCACATCCTCAAGCAAGCGCTGTCAGCACCGCTCAGGCACGAAACGAGATGAGCTACCTGGACAAATCATCCAGGAGCAGGCAGCAGGTCTATTTGACCGAAGAAGACACCTTGATCCGCTTCACTGGCTACAAGACGCTCGTCGGCAACCAGATCATCTACTCAATCGTCTGCTGTCTCACACTCGGCATCGTTTACCTCATCGGGCGATGGCTCCCTCGCTTCCGTCTCAAGTACGTCTGCAAGGAGGTCGAGTTCGAGAAAGCTGAATTCATCATGATCGAGAATCAATGGGGCGATCTTCACAAGGAGAGGACCACAACCATTCCCTTTGCTCGTCCTCTCGCCACCGTATTCCCACACTCGTCTCGCGAGCCACCTTCGACTCAAGCCGAGGCTCAATCCATGCCAAGCATCAACCTGCCTCCTGAGCTCGTCAACAAGAGCAACGCAACCTCCAAGGCTGCATCCGCCCGAAGCAGTATCGTCAACGGCGGCACACCAGCCAACGGCAGTGGCAGCGCTGGCGACACACCAGCAACCGGTGGTCTTCCCATGCTTTCGGGTGTTCAGACCGAGCAGCTCATGGATCTGACCTTCTTCGACTACCGCTACACTCGCTACGCTCTGCATCCGCCTTCTGGCCGCCTCCGTATGATCAAGGATTGGAGGGACCCTCTCTGGACATCGCTCGCTGCTATCAACAATGGTCTCAGCTGGGATGCCGAAAAGGACCGCACCACCATCTTCGGCAAAAACGCCATCGAGATCCAGGCCAAGTCAACCTGGCAGCTTCTCGTCGACGAAGTGCTCCACCCCTTCTATATGTTCCAGGTCGTCTCGATCATCCTTTGGTCCTTCGACAACTACTATTACTACGCCTTCTGCATTGCTGTCATCTCGCTCGTTTCCATCTTCACCACGCTTCTCGAGACTCGTCAGACGGTCAACCGCATGCGAGAGATGAGTCGCTTCTCGTGCGACGTTCGCGTGCTTCGCGAAGGCAATTGGCAGGTGCTCGATTCGAACGATTTGGTCCCGGGTGATATCTACGATGTCGCCGAACCTGGTCTGCTTCTCTTCCCTGCCGACAGTGTGTTGCTCAGCGGCGATGCTATCGTCAACGAGAGTATGCTCACAGGTGAAAGTGTTCCCGTCAGCAAGGTTCCGCTCACTACGCCCAGCATGGTTGGTCTGCATGCAGCTGGCACAGAAGTCACTGCTGATCTCGCCAAGCACTTCCTCTTCTCTGGCACGCGCATCATTCGCATCCGTGGCAGTGGCTCGAACGAGAAGAACGAGGCCAGCGCAAGGGCCATGGTGGTCCGTACCGGATTCAACACGACCAAAGGTGCCCTCGTACGCAGCATGCTCTTTCCCAAACCCATGGGTTTCAAGTTCTACCGTGACTCTTTCCGCTTCATCGGCTTCCTCGCGACCGTCGCTGGTATCGGCTTCACCTTTGCCGCCGTCAACTTTGTCAAGATCGGCATCGCTTGGCACATCATCGTCATCCGTGCCCTCGACCTCATCACCGTCGTCGTTCCGCCTGCATTGCCCGCCACCATGTCCATCGGTATCTCGTTTGCCATCAACCGCCTGCGCAAGGTCGGCATCTTTTGCATTTCGCCCAACCGCGTCATTATTGGCGGCAAGGTCGACGTGTTTTGCTTTGACAAGACGGGCACGCTCACGGCTGAAGGACTCGATGTGCTGGGAACACGCACGATCGACCTCAAGGCTGGCAGATTCAGCGAGCTGCACGAGACGGTCGATGAGATGCCTGTTGGAGCCGGTGCCAAGAACGATGCGGATGCGCGCAAGATGCCTCTCCTTTACGCTTTGGCTACGTGTCACTCGCTCAAGGTTGTCGATGGCGAGGTCATCGGCGATCCATTGGATGTCAAGATGTTCGAGTACACGGGCTGGACGCTCGACGAGGGCAAAGACCGATCGGCGAAAGCGACGACAAAGACTGGAACGGCAAAGAACGGCAAGTCCAAGTTGACAGAGCGACCTCCTGCGTTGGTACAGACCGTCGTCCGTCCACCCGGCGGACAAGCATTCGAAGTCGAAGATGCCATCAAGTCCGGTCGCCACGCCCACTTCCTCGAGCTCGGTGTGCTGCGAACCTTCGAGTTCGTCTCTTCACTTCGTCGCATGTCTGTCATCGTCAAGCGATTGAAGTCTCAGTCGATGGAAGTGTTTGTCAAAGGTGCACCCGAAGTCATGGCTGATATCTGCGACAAGGATACCTTCCCCGCCGACTACGATGACCTCCTTTCGTATTACACCAAGCACGGCTACCGTGTCATCGCCTGTGCCGGCAAGTCGATGGCCGGTATGAGCTGGATCAAGGCGCAACGTATGCGTCGAGAGCAAGCCGAAAGCGGACTGCGATTCCTCGGTCTCATCATCTTCGAGAACAAGCTCAAGGACGGCAGTGCGCCTGCGATCGAGGTGCTGCGCAATGCCAACATCGTCACAAAGATGGTGACGGGTGACAACCCACGTACGGCCATCAGTGTAGCCCGAGAGTGCGGTATGGTGGGTCAATCTGCTCATGTGTTTATGCCGACTTTTGTGGAGGGTGATCAACGAAGTCCGAGGGCGGTGGTGGATTGGTCGAGTGTCGACGATGACAGGATCAAGCTGGATGCGTACAATCTGCAGCCGAGGGAGGTAGACCCGCATGTGCTGGATTTGGAAGAGTTTGACTTCCAAGACTACCAGCTGGCGTTGACAGGCGATGTTTTCAGGTGGATGATCGACTTTGCGCCCATCGAGACGGTGAGGAGGATGCTCATCAAGGGAACGATCTTCGCGCGAATGTCGCCGGACGAAAAGCACGAGCTGGTGGAACGGCTGCAAGCGCTCAACTACTGTGTCGGCTTCTGCGGTGACGGTGCCAACGATTGTGGTGCGTTGAAAGCGGCGGATATCGGTATCTCGTTGTCGGAAGCGGAAGCGTCGGTGGCTGCGCCTTTCACGTCGAATCGTGGCGACATTTCGTGCGTGCTAGACACGATCGCGGAAGGCAGAGCGGCGTTGGTGACTTCGTTCAACTGTTTCAGTTACATTTGTCTGACGTCGCTGATTCAGTTCTCGTCGGTGCTGCTCATGTATTCGATCGGCAGCTCGTTGTCGGATGGACAGTTTATGCTGGCCGACTTTTCGGCGTTGTTGTTGAGCGTGTTTTCGGCCAGGACTGGGCCGCCGTAGATTGTAGCTCTAGAGTCGGAACTTTGTGCAATGACACTGCTGAACACATTATGGGATGGAATTGTGTGCGAATGGGCTTGATACAAATACAGATTGATGGGAGAATGTGTCTCCAAAGCCTTGCGTGAGAGCTCATGCCTCTCCATCGTTTTGCATACTCCTCTCGACCGCCTTGTACGTCTTACTGCCATGCTTTCTACCCTTTGACCTCCTCGACCTCCTCGAAACCCTCTGAACCGCCTTTACAGCCTTGACCACATACTTTGCCAGCACGGACTCGAACAGGAAGCTCAACACCGTGTTGATCACCACTGCGACGAACAGTACCACGTGGAAGGATCTTGGAAACTTGACCAGCCCGAGCAGATCCGCTACGAAACCTTCTGGCGTGAACAGAGCGTACAGTGAGAACAGCAGGAGCAGCGTTACGCTGGCCATCAACCAGACGTTTGTGATTGGATTTTTGCGGTACGGATAGCCCGTGGTGTAGACGAGGCAGCCGATGGTGTACTGGAAGGAGGAGACGAGGAAGACGGCGGAGTTCTCGGGGTTGGAAGAGTTGAGTTCGGCGTCGGGATCGATGACGGGTGGAGTGTACCACGGTTGCGAACGGACGTAGTAGAACGCCCACATCTGGAAACCGCCGCAGATGGCGACCTGGCCGATGAGGCTGACGAGCACTTTGACCGAGACCAGGTTGGCGGTGGGTGCGCGTGGGTGGATCGGCGTATGGCCGTGAGTGGAGTGTACGGTCGACATGGTGTGGGAGGAGGTGGTGGAGGAGAGTGAGGAACGGGGCGATGCGGGCAAACCTCGAGAAAGAGGTTGCAGTTCGTAGCTGTTTGGATCGGAGATGCTGGCGGTGTGTCGCAGAGGAGACAAGTGCGGGTGGTTCGAAATGTGATTGTACAGCACAGTTGCAAGCCAGCGTCGAGAGGAGAGAGGCTATGCGCTGGTGTGCAACGAGCAACGTCGATGATGGTATGGAAGTGAAGGAAAGTCGTAGGCAAGCGTCAGACGATGATGATGCACAGCTGCGTTTGCCCGATTCCCGCCTCCACCTTTGCATTGTGTGACCCGATCCGATCTCACCAAGACGCAAAGAAAACCAGCGCGTATCGCAGCCGCGCCTCGGTCGACGGCATCTTCCAAAGACCGATGAGCGATGCGACACAAAGCCAAGCACAGGCCATATGACCAAAGCAGCGAGCGGCGTTTCGTCACCTCTTTCTTCCAATCAGCCGCTCTCTCTGACTCGATCGCAGCTTGCTTCCCGTCCAACCATCACGTTTTGAATGCCGCGCATCCCATCGCTGCATACACTCTTCACCTCTGTACTTGTGCTTCTCGTCTCGCTGCTTTTGTATCGAGATCAGCAGCGTCGTTCGTCTCCAGCCTCTTCGGGTTTATATATCGATTACGAATTGTCAGACACTACCGATTCCGCAGATCTTTACACAACCTCGACGTCGTCCAACATGCCCGGCTCCAAAGTCCCCAAAGTGCTCCTCGTCAACGACGACGGTCCACCTTCGACCTCTTCCCCTCACGTCTTGGGGCTGTACGAAGAGCTGACAGCGCTCGGATGGGATGTGAGCGTCGTCCTTCCCTCGTTCCAAAAGTCATGGGGCTCGATGCAGTTCTCCCTCCAAGGGCCCGTCGCATACTGGTACTACTACCCTATCAAACACAACTTTGACGGCAAACATGCAGGCACTCCAGAGTCGTGGTCGGCTACTCGTAGACCGATCAACCGCGAACGCGGAGAGATCGCCGAATGGGTGCTCATCGACGGATCGCCCACGACGGCTTCGAATTCGGGGCTGTTCAACCAGAATGCGTTCTTCGGCGAGACGGCGGCTGAGCGAGAGGCTGCTGCTGGTACGACTACACCTTTCGACCTGGTCGTTTCTGGTCCCAACTTTGGAAGGAACACGGGAACCGCATTTGCTCTTTCATCGGGCACTCTAGGTGCGGCTATGGCAGCTTCTTTGGCGGGCGTGAAAAGCGTAGCTGTCTCGTTTGGTCATTTCACAGCTAACCCGCCGACGATTGCGGATCGGTCGAAAGCGAGAGGCCCTGGTCTGGAACCAGCTCAATTGCGACAAGTGGCAGCGGAAGCGAACAAGTTCGCTGCCTCCCTCATCCAGCGCATGTACACCAACTGGGACCAAGAACCGGACGTGGGATGCTACAGCATCAACGTACCGCTCGCAGAAACGATCAGCAAGCCGGAAGTGGTATGGACACGGATCTGGGAGAACCGATACGGACCGCTGTTTGCGGCCGAATCGACGGCAAAGTATCCTGCGCCACCCGCTCCGCAGCCAGCGACAGCGCCAAAGCCGCAGAACGTGTTGCATTTCGCGCCGAACATGGCATCGCTGCTGGGGCCGAAGGTGCTACCCGAGGGAACGGATGTGTGGGCGATTATGAATGGGTACGTCAGTGTCACGAGGTTGAGGCCGAACTTTATGGAGGTGGATGCGAGAGGGAGAGGGTTGGATGTGCCAATGGAGGCGAAGGAGGGGGCGAAAGGGCAGGCGAGTGCGGTCGAGGTGGACGCTCAGAAGTCGAAGGGTTTGCAGGATGGGTTGGAGGTTGGGATGCGATGGAGGCTTTGATGCAAGCGACAGAGCACAAGGTGGTGAATAGATTGAGAATCACTGCATTGACATTGGTTTAAAGCTTAGACAGAAGGCTTGTCGGGACCCGACTGAGAAGAGTGGACCTGCTTGTGGGTCTCGTTGGCTCCGGGGTGCATGTGTGGTTTGTTGGGTGGTAGGTCGATGTCCTGTAATCCCCACGACCAAGAATTGAACATTGTCAGCTTTAGCTCTCACATCAACAAGTCCGATACCAGCAGAGTCGGTGACACTTACATGAGCCTCAGTCTCGGTCCTCAGAACATCTCCGCCCCGACCGCCAGTGTTGACGTCATCACGACCCGCTTCTGGGTTCGGGACAACGTTGAGCGGCACCTTGGGGTCCGCCTTCATGTTTCCTCCACCGAGGGAGAAGTTGTTGGGCAGGGTGCCTGCGACTTCCTGCTGTGGTCCGGAGGATTGGTCGAGGTTGGACATTTTTAGAAGTAGTTGCTGATGTTGTTGGTGATGAGCGTTTAAAGAAACGGTAGGGTGAGACGTGTGGCAGGGAAGGGTTATATACTGACGAAGCTTAGTTCGGACCTGCCCGTCGATGAGGCTCAGCCTCTTGTGACAATGTCAGAACTGGCCAGGCTGAACAAGCGAGAACGTCACCGACTTCCATCCTGTGAGTTCAACTGCCTACTGCTGATCAAGGCTGGAACATCCAACGGTGTTCTCCCACCAGCCCGCGGAAGAATTCACCGAAACGATGAGTGATCCTCCACAAATGCGCGACACGCGCAAATCGACAGCCCACACGACCCTGGCTCTGGAGTTCTTACGGTAAAACTTCCGCTGTCAGAGCTCTAATCGGTTAGAGCTGTCTTGCTTTCTCAGTCAGCCTCAGTGTCTTCCGGCTGCAGTTTGAGCAAAGTGACAGCGAGATGATTTCACTCTGCGCACACGGGCTGGCCGTCTCACGCAGCCGTTAAGTCTGTGCTGCTCACTCTTGGATCAGAGACTTCTCGAAGTTTTGCAGAGGGGTGGAAAGGAATGCTTGATTGCGACGAGATGCGTGAAGTACAACGAATTGCAGAGTGAAGGAGACGAACAAACACAGTGATGCGACAGATGCGAGAATGCGATGCAGGACGGAAAAGAGACAGGAACACAACGAAAACCACATCGATGACAGAAAGCCACTCCCCTCCTCCTCAACCGCTATAACCAGGCACAGGACCCAACTCGGGCGTTCCCTTCGCCCTCTCCTTGCTCGCCTTGGTTTCGATGAAGGATTTGATAAAAGGGATTCCCTTGGTGTCATCAATTCGCTTCTCGTCAAATGACTTGTACGCCTTGGCGATATCCTCCAGCTTGAACCTATGCGTCAGGATCAAGCTAGGATCAAACTTGCCCGGCACAATGTACTCCTTGAACACTTTATCCATGTACGCTTGAACTGGGGCCTGACCGTTACCCTTGAGCGTAATCGCCTTCTCCATCACCGCCCCAATCAGTAGTCCGCTGCATGCACCGACGTAGTCAGCGATAACAGAAATGCGTCCAGCCTTGCGCGTAGCTTGAATGGCCTCGTTGAGCGTCTCGGGTGTGTCGGTTTCGATGCCCGTGGCTTGCAAGGTCTTGTGCATAAGCGATTTGGCATAGCGGAAACCGGCCGCGTCAAAGGAGACGTCGATGCCGCCGGGGACCTCCTTGAGGATCTCGGCGACGACGTCGGGGGTGTGGTCAAAGTTGATCGTTTCGACGGGGAGGCGGTCTTTGGCCCACTGAAGGCGAGGGGCAACGTTGTCGATGAGAATGACTTTCTTGGCGCCAAAGACTTTCGTGAGCCACTGAGCGATGAGTTGACCGATAGGTCCAGCGCCCCAGACGGCGGCGGTTTCGCCTTGCTTGAAGCCGATATCGACGACACTGTGATACGCGGTGAGGGTCACGTCGGCCATGAGGAGAGCCTTCTCATCGGGCACCTCGGATGGGACGTGGAAGCAGTTGACGTCGGCAAAAGGCATACGGAAGAACTCAGCTTGGGTACCAGCATAGCCACCGAGGAGGTGAGAGTATCCCAAAATACCGCTGAGTCTCTGGCCGTAGAGCTGCTCCATCTTGGCGCTCTTGTTGGTGCAGTCGCACAAGGTGTAGTTTTGGTCCTTGCAGAAGTGGCACTTGCCGCAGGCAACCGAAAACGAGGCCACGACCCGATCGCCAGGGGAAAACTTGGTGACCTGAGCACCGACCTGATCGACAATGCCGACACCTTCATGACCGAGAATGTCACCAGGCTTGAGGTCGGGGACCTTGTTGTGGTAAAGGTGCAAGTCGCTACCGCAAACGGTAACGCCGGTGTTGCGAATGATGATGTCGGCGGCGTCAGTAATGGTGGGCTTTGGCACTTCGGAAACGCGGACGTCTTTGGCGCCGTGCCAGGTGAGGGCGTGCATCTTCTGCTCGCCAGGCTTGTAGGTGGTAGAGGTAGCGGTGGGGAGATCGTCGGTTGCGGTGGGATTCATGGTTGCTGAAGTTGGATGGTGTCGGCGATGTTGCGTTTGAGAAGTGAGTTCGAAAAGGGAGAAGATCGAGGTTCGATTGGAAAGCCAGATGCTGAGGATGGTAAGGGGCGCTGGTCAAGGAGCATTCGTGGCCATGCCCGCTACTTTGAGACTCAGCCATGACTGTCAACTTGGATCCTCAAGCAGCTCAGCAGTGTTGCTCTTCCTAGCATGGTATGCTGGATCGTCTGACGTGGAAGATTGCAGAAAGAGTCTCGCTCGACACTGTTGGGACGGCAAGAATTACATGTTAGCACACGACACACGATGGGATGAGTCACGAGCTAGCAACTGACGACGAGCAGCATTTGGTCGTCCTGCTTCAGTCGCAGCGCGGTTGGGCGAAACAGCTGGTTCGGGAGCGAGACGGATCAAGATGCTGAGTATCGGTTGTCATGCAAAGGTCGGGAGGAGGAGCAATCTCTCTCAAAACGACAATTCTGTTTTTAGACTCCTCTACCCCACTGTCAAAAAGGGTTGGTCATCGGCCGCGTCCCACCCTGACACCCTGGTAACACAGATCGCGTGCGAAGCGAGGAAGCCACCTGATCAGGAGAGAAACGAGACGGCGTGACTCAGCCACACTCAGTACTGGACGTGGACATCGGCTACGGTCCGGTGCCAGAACTGTGGGTCCGTGTTGCTTGGCCATATCTGTGCTCGAGCCTCTTCTCGATGCTGGGGCAGCAACTGCTGAGTGTACAGGAGCTGTCAAAAAATCGTTCAGGAAAAATGCGGTGCCGGAAATCGAGGGAAAAGGAGAGGACTGAGGATTTTGCCTGGGCGGATCATCGTCGGTGACGGCATCGTTCGAAAGCTCAAGCAGCCAATCTCGGCCACATCTGCTCATATGACGGGCAAAGAGAGGCGAAGTGAGGCAAGACAAGGATGAAATTATCTATTGCTGCGTATGCGTGGGGTATCTAGAAAGAAGCTGATACGCGCGTCAGTCACTCCAATCGGATTCTTCCTGTTGTTCGCGCAGAGCAATGCTTGCCACTTTCACACGTTGGCTCGCTCGTGGTGTTGCCTTGGAATGGCGTTTGCGCTGCGAGTCTGCGACTGCGGTTGTGTTTTGAGAATAGCTCGCTCGTTTGTGCGTCTTGACGGTGTTCGGAGCAGTGGTTGAAGTGCTGTCCTTTGCTGTCGAGTCCCTCCGCGCCTTCTTGACATCGCGAGCTGGACTGTGCTTTTGCTCCGAAGCAGCGATTTCCTGATTGAGTTGATGGTCGCCTTGCTCGGGCCAGTCGCCGGCAGCGATCTTGGCACGTTCAAAAGCAGCAAGCTCGGTGGGATCCGTTCGAAAGAGCGTCGGCAGCTCGTCGGCTTCGAACAGCAATTGGTCTACTTGATCGTCGGTCAACAGGTCAATAGGATGATCTGCAGACATTCCGATAAGAGCTCCAGCAGCTTTGAGTCGTTGTTCGAGGCGAGGCCAGACCTCATCACCTGCATCCTGAATGGTCGAAATCTCGGTCTCTGCTTGTAATTCTCTGCGTGGTGCGAGCTCTGCTATCGGCGAGGAGCCTGAGATGAAGCAGTCAATGTCGTCGTCGTCCATTTCATGCTCTGAGAGGCGCTCCTTGGAATCGCGTTGATCGTCTCTGTCCTGCGATGCTGATGACAAGCCAGCCAGAGCGCTCTGAGCTGTTCCGAATGTCAGATCCGATCCCTCGACATCGGAACGTTTTGCAGAGATGGAGCGCCAGACGTCGATGATATCGAGACCATGGACGATGACATCGATTCGAGCTAGTTGCCACGGTGTGGTGCCGTTGGTGTCCGGTTCGATGTTCGACCTGGACGATTGTTTGGAACGTCGCTTCTTGTTGATGGGCGCGGCATCGGATAGCCAGGGTATCTTGGTTGCGAGCAGCTTCAGAGCGGCACAGAGCTCTCTGTAGTGGTCGGCGGCATTTCTGCTGAAGGTGGGCTCGGTCTCTGCGTGTCGATTGCCGGTGACGCCAAAATAGACGAGGGTAAGATCAAACTCGAGAGCAGCGTGGGTGCAGCGAAAGATGTCGAATACGGGTGCTGGCGCTTTGATATGGGCCTCGAGAGCAAAAACGACCATTGCGAACGCAGCGAGGTGCGCGGGAGTGGATGCAGAGCTGGTTTGCTGGGGCCACCACAAGGCGCAAAGATCGAGCGCGGTAGCCTCGACAGCCTCGAAGGGGGTGTTGCGAAAGGGTCGAGCCGGGTTCAGAGCAGCGGAGGCGCTGTTAGCAGGCAAAGAATCTCGGAACGGGCGCAAGAACTTGACGACGCTTTTACCGAGGATGGCGATATTGTTGCGAGCCAGTTGAAAGAAGAAGAAGGCGACGATGCGGTGGACAAAAGCGTCTGGATGGGCAAGCTTGATATCTCTTACTGCATCTTTGACTAGGAGGTGGAGCCGCTTAAACGCGGAACGCACCTTTTGAAAAGGGAGTTGTGCTGCATCAGCAACGGTGGCAAGGTCGATGCGAGCGCCTCGTCGTCTGAGGACAACATAACAACAGGCTGTGGCGAGGAGCATGGAGCTCATGCCCCAATTGACACGAGGAGCAACGAGGCTGGGAGGCAGGGACGGTAGCGAGGAAAGGTCCTCGGTTTGGTCTGAATCTTTCCAGTCTGCTGCATGTTCCACATGGTCGTCGAAAGATGGATGCAGCGATCGCTTCCAAGACTCGTCTCTGGCACGCTGAAAGAGGAAATCGACCTGTTCGAATAGGCCAATGTAACCGAGCCGATTGAGTGTACCTTGGATACGAGCGTCGACTTCGGGCTTGCGCTGCAGATCATTGTGTCGACGTGAGTGTTCGCGATCAGCTGACCAGAACGACCATTGAAGCGGGGCGGTGGGTCGAAGAGCAGAAGAGGAGGATGCTCCGAGCGGAAGTGGAGCGCCAAGTGCGTAGGCTATCTCGTGAATATTGGTGGGCTCGTAAAGTTGGAGGTCTTGTGAGACGGCAGCACAGTCGGAGCAAATCTCCTGGCCAATTTCTGCGATGAATCGGACGGTACCTGATGATCCGCAGTGAGCACAGACTTGATGCATGGTGGCGAAAGATGCTTGTGGGCGAAAGATGATTGTCGAGCTCGAGCAGGCTTCCACTTGAACGATTAGGCAGTGGAGCCAGGCTCGAAGTAAATCACCGCATCGCTTCTTGATGAGATCTGATGCGATGCACACTTGCGCTCGTCGACTGCCTTAAACGCTGAGGTCGAATGGATGGATGCACGATGGTGGTCGATGGCAACGAAGGTGAGGTCAGATGGCTCTGATACTCAGCCGTTCCTGCAGGACCCTGACGACCGCTTCCCACCGGCCAAAAAAAATGTGCTAGAGTGTTACATCGAAGGGTCTGTTGATTCGCGTGCCAAAAAATGCGGCTTGCTCGTGACGAGCGGAAAATCACGACACGAAAGCAGGAAGCAAGCGAAGAAGGAAGAACCACGAACAGCTTCGGCACACATGAGCAAGCCAAAGCAAGCCAAGCAAGCAACGATGCGCGTCTTCTTGAAGTGGATCTCGACAAGCTTTTTGAGCTTTTGACATTGCGCTCGGATGGTGCGATTCTACTTTGATACTGTCACACTATCACCCTCACATCTCCCTTTCGATCATCACATCCTTCTCCTCGGCGCTTCCGACTGGCTTTGCGGTAACACTCTGCTGCTCTGACTTGCGTCGGCTTCGGATCTTGCCGACAAAGTGGATCTCGTTTCCCCTCGTTTTCACGGTGCTCAGCTCGACCAACATCAGACTCGATTTCGGACTCACTCCGGCTCAGTTCAACCAGATCCAGATCGCATCCCGAAGCACTCGGCGCATCCGCATCGTATCGTGGCAGCCTGACTTAGTCGAAGCCGTTCGTTGATCGCGTTCAAGTCACGTTTGACAGCATCGCAGCAGCTCGTCTCGCTCTCATCCTCGCACGTCTCAGTGTTGCAACCAACAACAACGACTGCTTAGACCTAAACGGCAGCTCAGCCACCACCACCATCACCTCTTGATCCATGCGAGAGCAGCTGTCACCCGCACCTTAATACCTCGATCCCACATTTCATCTCCGCACCGCACCGTATCCGTCAATTTCCTCGTTCCTCCAAACTCCCATCTCATGTCGGCCTATCCACAACAAGCTTCGCCTGCGGGCCTACCGTACGGCGCAGCGAGTCCAGGTGTCATTCGCAGCCAGAACCTCCTCTATGTTCCACCACATCCTCAACCGGGTCCAGCAGCCATCCCTATTCCACAATACGCACAGCATCCCCATCCTCACCAGGGCTACCCTCCGCAGAATCAGCAGTTCTCAAATCTCTCCAGACCCATCGCATCGCTTCCTTCACATGCACGTCACATGCATCCACCATCAACGCCATCGAATCGACCCCCATTCCCCACCGCCAAATCGCATACCCCTTCCTCCATGCTCCAACATCGAGCCAGCTCTACCAGGATACCGCACATGCACGCCGACCCTGGTGTTCCCTACAAGCGTGTCAAGATGGTCGGTGATGGCTTCGAAGCTGCGTACCTCCTGCCAGGTCCAAGCAATCGAATCCTCCTCTCACTGAAATCCGGTCTGCCCTCGCAAATCGATTGGGCCCTCTCACGTCTGGTTCAGCTTACCGCCAACCACCGCGATGCGGCCGCACGAGAGTTCACCCTCGACAGCGTCCCAGGTCTGGCCGACGCTCTCCTTTCTTATGTCCAAAGAATCCATGCCGCTCTTAATGGCGAGCCTCCATCCAAATGGGCCGCCTCCTACTTCGAACAGCACATCGACACTCCCGACCTTGGCATCGGTGCTCCAGGCGATGGTGGTCACCAAGGTCTTGCGACAACAACCCCCACTGCGCTCGTCAAGCGCTCACATCCAGCACCCGCTCCATCCATCTCTTTCAACCCCTCCTTCGATCCATCGCATGCTGCCCTCATGCGCAGAGCACTCGAAGCCGCGCTCTCACTTCGAAATCTCGCACAGCATAGCTCCAACGCCCGTAGCTTGGCGTCCATCAAAGGCATTCACGGCCTGATTCGCGATGTTCTTCGTCTCTCCTCCACGGCAGTTCAAACGTACTCTCAACCACATCACAGCAAGCATGACTCTGAGCCACAACACGCCGACGAGTGGATCGAGATCGAAGGCGTCCAAGAGTTGCGTCTCTACTTTCTCGACATTTACGAGACAATGGCATCGAGGATAGTCTTGACCAGACGAGCAGCAAGCACGGCTCCGACGTCGGCGTCACTCCCTCCTACCAACGGACAAGATGGCACCCTGGAAAAGCCTGCAGCCGCCGCAAAAGATGACACGCCTTCTGCTGCCGACGACATCTTTGCATCGCTCCTTTCAATGGCGCTCCATTCCAACGATCGCGCCTTCCTGCTCGGCTCATTGCGCTGCCTCTCCACCATGGCCGCCATCGAGCGCAACGAGCCCGCTTTCGTCGAAGTCACCCTTCCCACCGGACAGCACTCGCCAGGTCTTTTGCAGCGCTGCGTCGAGTTGCTGCCTTTGACGCAAGACACCGAGCTGCTAGATGCCGTGCTCGACCTACTTTACCAGCTCGTCTGCATCGGTAACAACGCCATCAGGATCGCCGCGCCACTCGACGCTGATCCACGTCGATCTGCATCCAGGGACTCATCTGCCAAGAACAGTCGTGCCAAATCAAGCACCGCAACCCTTGCAGTGGCAACACGTGCGACTGCCAAAACCAACGCACTCATCCGCCTCCTCTTGCGCAATCTCCAGCTAGGCCGCACAATGTGGGAGCGTCTCATCCCACTCAAAGTGCCACAGGCCTGGCTCTCGAGCGTACCGAGCCGGCATGTCGAGACCATGCGCAGAAGACGCGAGCTTCAGATCCGCATCGCCAACGAAACTCCCGAACAACGAGCCAAGCGCAAGAAGCTCACACCCTCGGAGCGTCAAAGTCTGCTTGGTCTCAAGGAACCCGAACGTGGTATCGCATGGATGAAGATGGTCTTCCAGCGCGATCCAGTCAAGGAAGTGACTCAGATGGAATTCTGGACCGCCTACAAGGAGGAATTCGGTCTGCAGACCGATGGTGTCCCTCTGCAGCCTGCCGCCGAACTGATCCGAGCAGTGGGACAGGTGTTCCCACAGGCGGCGGCCATGGTGGTGCCCAAGCAGGATGGTCAGCCTCAACGCTTCGTCATCCGAGGCATCACAGTCAAGGAGAGGGACATTGAACTGCTCGAGCCTTTCCGCTGCCATTGGTCCACGTGTCCGGCTCCCGAGACCAACTCGCTCGAGTCTCAACGAAGTCACGCCAAACTGCATGCAGAGTATGCCTCCGGTGGTCGCTGCCAATGGAGACAATGCAACTTTGACGCCAAGAGCTCTGGCCTCTCAGCGTCCGACGAGCAACACAAGCAGGCCTTGGTCGCCCATGTGCTGACGCACATCAAGTCCGACGAATCTGGCCATAGCTCATCGAAGCCAAACAAACGCGCCGATATCGTTGTGGGCGACGACCTTCGGGTCATTTCGGGCGCGACGCATACCGGCCAAGCGGCACAGCTTGTTACAGCAAAGACAGCCAACGGCGCTCGCACGCTGCGTAGCAGGAAAGACTCGGATGGCGTCGAGACCGCCTTGACTCTGGGCAAAATTTCAAGCCGAAGCGAGTCGAGAGCAAATGGGATGGTCCACGGACAGGCGGCTGTTGCTGCCAACGGTGCACCATCGAGTGGAACCGTGGACAACCCAGGCGCCTACGTCTTGGACGTGACTCGCACACCTACGGCGGGCAACGACGAGAACCCCTGGCCCCAAGGACCTGCTTTCACCTCGATCTTGATCCTGCGCATGCTGACAAGGAGAGCCGCTTCGCTGTTGCAGAAGGCAGGCTCAAAAGCCAACGATCAAGACGAGGACGAGGAGGATGCAGCCGCCATCCGAGGTCAAGGTGATGAGAAGTTTGGACTGCCCTTGCCCGCCAACTTTGGTTCTTCGGATCGCTCCAAGCGTCAGGAGGATGGCGATTCCAATGCAGCCAATGGCACCGAAACCGGAAACCAGTCTATGCTAGGCAGCGAAGAGGAGGACTACGAGACCACCGAGGCTTGGGCGGTGGAAGCAGCTACGCGTCTATTGGACGCAGTGGACGGTGTGGAAGAAGAGCTGATGCATCATTCGTCGCAGAACGACATCTTGTCGTCGTACATCAACGAGACACTGTTGGAGTTGCGTCGACGCCCTACCGCTGTCGGTACCAGCTCGTCTCTGGGCCAAGTGGATCCCAGAATCTTGAAGGAGGGCGCTTCCTCCTGATTTATGTATTGTCAAGGGTCGGAGACACCGCAAATGCATCCATCAAAGCAATTCATTGCTGAAGAGCGACTGAGCCCATCATACACAGTAGATCTCTCTCATTACGGTCAGTGGGTGCATGTGCGTTATGTGAGAGCAGCTCTCTGGGATCTTGATCTTGTAGCCGAGACGTTGATCATCCTGTGATTCTCGGCATTCCGCAAGGGCTATAGCATTGGGGCTGGCCTCGGCGGCTGTCAATTGTACTTTCAAGAAACGACAGGGCTCTAAATTTCAAAGTCGTAGATGAAGGCGTCTGCGAGTGCGGGCTTGACCTTTTCCTGTAGTGGTGAGAGAGGTTCAAGAACTCAGCAAGACGGCTCGGCCATCTTCAATTCTCGGGGTTGGAAAAGGTTGCACTTACAACAAAAGCAAGGTGAACAGGATCCTTTTCGAGGTAGTACTTGACGTGAGCTTGCGACGGGAAAGTGCTGATGAAGATGTGATGGAAGCCTTTGCCTGCGTTCTCAGGCGAGGTGTTTTGGGTCGAGCTCTTGAAGTCGAGGATGTATGGCTGGTCGTCGGTGTACAGGCATTTGGTTTGGAATGTACCGAACTGGTTGTACAGCTCTGTACGCTCTTCGGAGGAGACTGACTCCTTGTACTTGAATGAGACGACGTGTACGACGGGCATGGTGAGTAGATCGGACGAGGTAGTGCTCAACGTGCAGTGGTGGTGGAAGCAACACCTTCAGTGTCCCACATGGCCCGTGTGGAGGTCTTCCAGTTGCGGAGCTAAGCGCGTTCTTCCACATCATGCTCAGCAACGTAGGCTGGTGAATGCCGAGAGCAGCCCCCGCGTCGATCTCGGTGAAATGGACGTAAAATTCACCGATCTTCCAAGACCTTGCTTCCCCACGCTTGCCTCTCGCAGTCAGCAATCGAGCCGACCTTCCCTCCTAGGCCTTGAGCCAGCGTCGAACAATGTGGACTGTGCACATTGAGCCCTTATTCGTTGTCGGCAATCTCTGTTTGAGCTTGTCATTCTCTTCCTGCTCATTAGACGACGACCAATCTTTCAATTGACCCTATCCCTCGATCGCAAACATCACCTTTCGCACAAGCAACTCGAAGCCATCGATCACTCGCACGCACTCTCACCAACATGTCGATGACAATTGAAGACTGCTCTGCTGTACGACAGCCACGGCCCGTGCCCGACACACCCACCAATGTGCTCGAGCAGCTTAGCATGAAGGGCAAGGTCGTCGTCGTCACCGGTGCAAGTGAAGGTCTTGGATACGCCGCCATCGAAGCATGCGCTGAAGCGGGCGCAGACGTCGTACTCTGGTACAACTCAAACGATATTGCCATCAAGAAAGCCGAAGAACTCGCAAAGACTCACTCGGTCCGAGCTAAAGCTTACCAGTGCGAGGTTTCCTCGGTGGATCAGGTTCGCGCGTCGATCGACAAGGTCGTCGCCGATTTCGGTCGCATCGATGTCTTTGTCGCCAACGCTGGTATGGCCATCTCGAAGCCCATCCTCGAACAGACCGTGGATGAGTACAAGCGACAGATGGAGGTCAACGTCGATGGTGTTTTTTACTGTGCCAAGTACGTAGGCGAGGTGTTCAAACGTCAGGGCAAAGGCAACCTCATCATCACCTCGAGCATGTCCGCCCACATCGTCAACGTACCCGTCGATCAGCCCGTCTACAACTCGACCAAAGCTGCCGTCACTCACATGGGCAAGTCCCTCGCAAGAGAATGGCGTCACTTTGCACGTGTCAACATCGTCAGTCCAGGCTTCTTCGAAACAAAGCTGGGTGCTAGCCCTCGCGTCATCAACGAAGCATACCGCATGTCCGCACTCGGCAGACAAGGTCACGTCAAGGAGATCAAGGGTCTCTTCCTCTATCTCGCCAGCGACGCCTCCTCGTACCAGACTGGCAGCGACACTCTGATCGACGGTGGCTACACTCTTCCCTGAGCATTCATTGCACGTCGATTCACACTTTCGAAATGTCGAAATGTCACAATGTTTCTCGCACATTTCCTGATCTCTTTGCGTTGAAAATCACTCTCACAGTCATTTGAGTTGCTAGTCTGAGAACAGTTCGATTGCTTCTAAGTTCAGCAGAGTTCTATGAGCGAAGTATAGTGAATGCAAACAATGTCGATGAATCAATGAGCAAAACTAATGGGCGCTTTCACCAAGATTGTCGATGAGGCTCTTGAGGGCAGCCTTGTGGTCGACCTCGGCGTGCTCGGTGATGAGCAGGACACCACGCTCCTTTTCCTGTGCGATCGCAGCTTGGTCATGGATCGAGTCGATTTCTCCGGTGAACTGACCAGTGGCCATGTCGACAAACATGTTGGCCTGCTCGTCAAACATGCCGGCCTTCTTGAAAGTGTTGAACCACTCTTGCTGTGGGACGGGCACGGCATTGACCTTGGTACCCGTGATCTGAGAGACGTATTCGGCGATCTCGGGGACGGTCTTTTTCTGCGTGACGATCTGCACGGCTGCGATGTGACCCTTTTGAGCGACTTGGGGCGAGGACGAAGGTGGAGCGACGAGGTACTTGAGTGCGGTAGTAGCGATGGTATGCGCATCGGTGAATTGGTAGGGTTTGTCGAAAGGAATCATCATTGACGGTAGAATGTGAGGGGGGTTGACGGCCAGAGGAAGGACGGCCCTGAGATTGGCCAGGAAATATGGTGGTCGAATTGTGTAGATCTCAATACCATCACGCAGGTTGGCCAGGAAGCCGTTCTCTGCAATGTGGACGTTGCGAATGGGGCCAGTGCCGCTGCTCTTCTCGGCGCCGATTGAAGAGAGGTAGACAACTTTTTTGAGCGTCGTGCTTGCGTTGGCAGCCTCGATGACTGTGTCGATCCAGGTCTGAGAAAGGGTGAAGGGATCTTTCTCGCCGTAGAAGGGAGGGTGCATGATGTAAGCGGCATCGCTGCCTTCGAGAGCATCCTTGACCGAAGCGACGTTGGCAATGTCCAGAGGTGTCTGAGAGACGGTGACGTTGGAGCCGCTGGTCGGCAGCTTTGCGGGAGAGCGAGCAGCAAGGCGGACGCGAATGTCAGGGTACTGCTGCTGCAAGAGCTGGGCGAGGCTAGTGGCACTGGCGGAAGTGGCAGGGAAGATGCTGACACGAGAGATGGACGACATTTCGAAATCGACTTGAGAGTGTTGACTGACTTGGTTTGAGGAGAGTTGAAAGACTTGAAAGTGTGCCTGGCTAGACGGTTTGTTGGATGGATGAGTGATGAGGACGAGGGATAGACGAAGGTCAACAAGTGCTGCTTATATAGACGAGAGGACGACTAAGACGATGCTTGATCAGACCTTCGACGGCTCAGCTCGTTTCGAAGCACACAGAGCTCAAGCAGGCCATATCGAGGTAGCGCAGCAAAACTTCCAACGTCAGACACTGCAGCAGGACAAGTCAAGCATATGTCCGTTGATACACCAAAGGAAAGCGAAAGAAGCGAGAGAAGTGATCTTCTTCGCTAACACCGGCGCATCACTTCATGCAACGAAACGTGGTTCTGTCCAAAGATGCCAAGTCCGTGGCTTGATCCGGAGACTCGAGGACACGGAAACCCTGCATGATGTTTGGATGATGGACGACGGACGAAAGCTGAAAGCACAGAATCACAACAATGCTCGAACTCCGTGGAGTTGTTATTTGGCCGGTGATGGGGATGGAAGCAATACCAACTCCGTCAATTCGTGGAGATGACGCGAGAATTTCAAGATGAGAAGAAGCACTCACTTAACGCCGAGAAGATCTAAGAATCACGTCGTCTCAAACTGCGTTCTTCTCCGGCGAATCATGCAATGCTAAGCACCGAAGTGAGACGCAACGTGGCTGCTGAGTGTGGCAGTCTCGAAGTCGAAACCGGAGTCGTGTTTCTGGGATGGCAAAGGATTGTATCAGATAGCCAACTTTGACAGTCTGAATCGTGACTAACCACTGTACACAACATGAAAGAACGCGTCCCGACTCACGACTGCATTCAGAGCGAGGCGGCCAAGCGGTCGGTCCGTCGAACGGACGCACTCAGCTGCTTCGAAATTTGAGCTTTCTCTAGCCCGATACGAAAATAGAGATGGTCCGAGTTGAGTTGAGAAAGCGAAAAACGCGAGCCGCGCAACAGAGCTCCAAAGCACAATTCAGGGTGCAAGCAAAGCCAAGGCAAGCAAAGCCAAACTGCTCTCAACACATCACATGCCATCCTCACATGACAATAGTCTGCAGCTGTCACCGCGCTCATCGTCTCACTCTCAGTCCTTTTGCGCTTCCATCATCGGCATCTCCGTCTTGCACTGGTCGACATTTGTCAACGCACGACTCAGCATCACATCGGATCACCCACACGGCTCCTCGACCTTAGCTCAACACAGACCGTCGCGCGCCGCCCATCTTTGACTCTCGATCATCACATTCCGGAATCGCCGTGGTCTCGACTAGGCTTAGTAGCGCCATCACTTGACTCACCTCCTAATACAGTGGCAAGATGGAGCCCGCTGCCATCGATCAATCACCCTGAATCGCACTCTGCTCCGCACAAAACGACTGTTTTGCCATCTTGAAAGTCACACGCGGCACATCCTACCGACAGAGTCGCGCCTCATTCTCACTCCAGCTCTATCATCATGACCTCTCTCAGCCCCAAATCGTCACCGACGATCCACGTCAACAAGTGGTCAGAGCAACAGGTCGTCGACTGGCTCACCACCGCCGGTCTCTCCAAATATGCCAGGGACTTCAAGTCCAACGGTATCACAGGCGATGTGCTCGTCCTGCTTGACGATGAGGCTCTCAAGGATATTGGCGTTGTCACCATCGGTCAGCGGCTTGCCATTCTCTCTGCCATCTATCGCCTCAAGCAGCAGTACGGCATCCCTGTCCAGGATGGCGATTGGGTCCCCAAAGCGGTCGAGGCGCAGGAGCAAGCGACCACGTCGCTCTCCACCGCTCACATGGCCCAAGCACTTCGTCAAAGAGACGATCGCATCCGTCTCCTAGAGTCTCAAATCCTTCGACTCGCCGACTACCTTGCTCGCTTTCAACAGGACATGGCATCTGTAGCCAGACACGTCGGTGTCAAGGCGCACTCGATCGACACCCCCATCACTCTGGTCTCCAATTCGCTTTACTCGCATCATTCGTCCGAAAGCAGCGCCAACTCCATGTCTGCCTTTGGCTCCAATTCGGATCTGTCTTCCACCGCCGGCTCCAGCTTGCCAATGGAATCACCCACTTCTCGCAACTTTGCCGGTCTCGTCTCTCCCTCTCGAACTGGCTTCACCTATCCCGCAGGCCATGCGATGAGCGGATTCAAACCAGCAACCGTCACATCCGCCCGATCGGATAGCATCAGTGGCAACTCGCCCATGACACCCACCACCGCTGCCGCGCAGGCCTATGCTGCCAGCGCTTCCAACTCGGCCGCAGCAGCTGATCTCTCGCCCACTCAGTCTACGCACTCGGCCACACCAACATCGCTAGGGTCACAGCCCGGTTTCCCGCATCAGTTGCCCCAACAGCCGCAGCAGCAGCCTCTCAGCGCTGGTTCCACGTCCATGGTCAGCCCTACGCGTCGACTCGCCCACCAGAACTCGCTTGCCCAACCAGACGTCGCAGGCCCCTCTCGACCTCGTGCCGGCTCGTTGGGTGCTGCTACGGCTCTGTCCTCGGCGGGAAGCACGTCTCCCTTTACCAATGGCGGCAGCGCCAGCATGTCCTCCCACAGCACAGCACCAACCACAGCCACTGAGCGAGACGACCGCAAGGAGGCTGCTGCCGCCGAGCCCAGTCCCAATTCGACCGTCGTACCGACCACAGGTCCTAATTCGTCCTCGGCGCCCACTTCGGCAACCCCAAACACTGGCTCCTCGGACAGCAATCCTTACAAATCCTTCCGCGTCACCCTCGACGATCCGTGCTACAAGGTTCTGCCGGCAGCGCTCAAAAAGTACAAGATCAACGACGACTGGCGCAAATATGCGCTCTTCATCTGTTACGGCAAGACAGAGCGATGTCTCAGCTACGATGAAAAGCCGCTGCTCCTCTTCCAGAAACTCAAGGAGAACGAACAGAGTCCAGTCTTTATGCTCCGTCACATTCGCGACGTCAAGTCGCCAATCGCTATCGCTGAAGCCAAGGCGGCTTCCAAGTTGCAGGAGCGAGAGAGTGGTAATAGCTCGCCGACCAAGAAGCGTTCGGCGCCACGGGCCGATCGACGTCGCATCATTGCTGGCACGCCGCCGCCGGGCGCTCTGGTCACCAATGCTTCGAATCCGGTCGAAGTTGGACCCGCTGCCGACTTGCCTGAGCGCAATAAGATCACGAGGACCTATGCCGTGGCCATCTACCCGTACATGCCCGAGCGTGATGACGAGTTTGACGTCAATGTCGGCGATACCTTTGTGGTCATCAACAAAGCCAAAGGCTGGTGGATCGTTCAACGGGATGCAAAGCGAGATGGCGCAGGCGATGTGGTGTACAGTGTACCTGCCAGCGAAGCGAGTTCGGGCGAGGATGACGGCATCACTTTCTCCAACTACCGTGCAGAGTATGCCTCCGGTTGGGTCCCCGCCGGCTGTTTGTTGGAGACCAGTCGACCGCTGAGCAGCATTGTAGACGCCGAAGCCATGTCGTCGCACATGCGATCTGGACCTAGCACCATCTCGAATCCGAGCACGCCCACCGTGCTGGCCAAAGGAGCGCAGATGGATGCCAAGCGAGCTTCGATCCCGCCTGCATTGATTACGAGCACCAGTACACCAGGTATCATGCTCATGGACTACCAGAGTGCCGAGGGAGATTTGGATCTGCGCAAGGACGAACGACTGCGTGTGTTTAAACGGTACAATCACTGGTCGTACTGTGTGCAGGAGCGGGATGGACACGCGAGAGGTTGGGTGCCGAGCTGGTACATTGGTAAGTTGTCTTCGTCGTCTTCGTCGGGTGGTGGAGGAGGATCAGTGGCCAAGTCGCCGTCGAGCAATGCGCTGCCGTCGGTAAGCAGTTTGGATTCACGGTTTATGCACCATAATAGCGGCGATGCCAGTGGTGCTGCAGGTTCGCCGTCGTACGATACGAGTTTGGGTCAGGAGGGGTCGGCGGCGGCGGCGGCTATTGCGTCTACGTAGCGGCTCGTAGCATGATGCAATTTGCAAAGCTTTTGGCATACGAAAGAGCCTCAGAGTGTGTGTTGAGGTGTTCGGTGTGGGGATGTCTGTGTCAAGGGTGCCGTGGGTGAGGGTTGCGGTTGGTCGTCGGGTGGAGTTTGTAGTCAGATGAAGGTTGCTTGCGGTGTATGTAGCAAACCTATACACCTGCCAACACTACAGAACTACGGTAGCCGAGTTGGTAAAAGGTTACAAATCGTTGGCTGAATGTTCGGGTGATGAGCTTTGCTCTAGCTTCTGTCAGATGGGGCGCGTGTTCGAATCCGTTAGAGGTGTTTGGCATTTTCAGTGGAATTATTGAATTGGCAAGAACAGTTAGACAAGTTGGCTTGGCTGACGCAACTAGGCTCTAGGTCAAGTATGCAAAATGACTTTCTTCTCTCCTCTTGCACGCACACATAGGGGAACGATCCTGGTAAGATCTCTCGCTGATTCCGCAAAGATGCACTGACTGAACGCAGACTCACCTCTGAAGCAAAAAGTTGCTCTCCGAAGAAACATCCAACACGACAGGGCGCTGCTCGAACGACGAAGGCTTCATAAGGCTGCAAATTCCAGGGTTGCAGCCAAGGAGCTCGAGTTGAGAGGCGCTCTGCGTAGGTTCACTAAATTTTTTGCCTCTTTTTGGTGCCACCTTTTTTCGTCCACTTTACCCTTCAGTAGATTTGATTGACTTGCTTCAATGCCTTTCGAAGATTGTCGTCTGATCATTGCTACGCGGAGCCCCAACATCCAGCTCAGTATACACAGACGCACAAGCACACACACACAACCCAAGTCAAATGATTAGACACAATGCATGCAAGAAAAGGCAAAGCAAAGGCAGTTACGGTGATGTCTAAAGATACGGTATCCATTCCCTTTCTTCACCATCCGTCCGATCACAACCTCTTCTCGATCTCGGCCAACTTACTCGGATGCTGCTGCTGAGGCGCACCTTGCTGCAACTTCTTGCCCGCGCCTTGCTGACCATCCGCCAACGACTGGAAGTACAGCTGCAGATCAGCCTCCATCATATCGTCGCCCTCTACATCCTCACCCTTTTCACTCTTACTGTTCTGGAAGAGCGCCTGCAGCTCCTGCATCTTTTGCTGACGATCCAACTCGGCATCGTAGTACCTATGTCTCTTCAACACCACGCGCTCGTAGAACGACAAGTGTCTCGGGTGAATCGCGACACCGTGATAGTCCTGCTCTCGACCTGCCACCACGCACTCCCAGTAGCGCTCTTGCTCTCGCAGATCCAGACCGGTAGTATCGGGAATGAAAACCATGGTCAAGATCCAACCGAGCAGGCCGAACCACGAAACGACCCAGAACTTGGTGTGGTTCTCGATGTAGTTGTACAGGATCGCAGGTGCAAGCGCACCGAGCTTACCGACGGCAGCCGAAACACCATGGGACGTAGCACGGATCGAAGCCGGGAACACCTCTGCAGCGAGCAAGAAGGTGGTCGAGTTGGGACCAAACTGGTTGAAGAACGACGAGAGGAAGTAGATGGCCTGGAACGCTTTGACACCTCCACCAGGCTTGGTCAAGGGGTTGAACAACGCAGCACCAATGATGAAGAGGATGAAATCGGCGATGAATCCGTTGGCCTGCATCCACTTACGTCCGTACTGCTTGTGGTCCATCAAAAGCGCAGCCATGTAGTATCCGACGAGCGAAATGAGGATGTTGTACAAGTTGTACAGCCAAGTCGTCTCCAACCCGCCACGGTTGCCGGTGATGATGTTGATAAAGATACCCGAGAAAATCTTGTTGCCATAGAAGAAGAAGTCGTTGGCAAACCAAGCACCAGCCGTACCGACGAGACGGTGCCAGTAGTGGCTGAGCGACAACTTGAGCGACTTGATGTCGTATCCTGAGGTGTTGAGACGCTTCTTGGCGTTCTTGAGAGCAGCATCCTGGTACTTCATTCGGTAGTATCGGATGTAAGCCAAGTAGAGCGTGAAAGCGGCAATGATACCGAACTGAACACGGAAGGTCCACTGCGTCGACGTCTCGGAGTAAGGAGCGTTGAGCGAGCCGTGGAAGATGAGAAGAAGCACGATAAGGACACCCTGGTTGGCGAGCTGACCCCAACCTTGCATGAGGAAGGAGAGAGCGACTTTACGACCACGGTGCATTCGGTCGCCCGTGGTAGCAGCGCGGCCAGTTCCCGTACCCTCCATGGCACGAGTTGAGGTCATGGGGTATTCACCACCGACACCGATACCGTAGATGAAGACAGACCAAGCGTAGCAGATGATCCAACCATTGAGCGAAGTGCCCCACATAGCAGTGAGCATGACAGAACCCAAAGTCATAACGAGCGCATCCTGGACCATACCGAAACGACGACCGATCCAGTCACCTTCGATACCGACGAGGATCTGACCAACAATGATACCGACGATCTCGAGGTAGTCGATGGCGTGGAGCCAGCCCTCATCGCAAACGCGGTGGTTCTTCCAGCACTGTGGCCAGACGGCCTTGAAGAGCGGGGTGAGGTTTCCGATGGAGAAGAGAGTGTAACCTTCGACAAAGAGACCGAGACCGGTGATGACATAGTTGCCGAAGTAGGCGCGGATGGGAGAGAGAGGATCGCGCTTGAACATGCGACCGATCTCGCCGAGTTCACGACGTGCTTCTGCGTTGGATTGAGCGTTGACCCATTTCGTCTTTTCCCAGAAGGGCAAGTCGGCCCAGTAGGTTTTGGTGTCGCTGGTGTACGAGTCGGCGGGGAAGAGGGTCTCGTCGAGGACCGAAGCCTGGGCGGCGTTGGGCCCATTGTGTTCGTGGGAAGGTGGTGTGGAAGCGGTAGACGACTGCGATTCGGCAGCGTGGCTGTCGGAGGAGACCGAGACCATCTCGGTGCGTGGCTCGGACATGATGACAAAGCGAGCGAGCGAGCAAGCCAGTGGTCGATGCCGTAGGCGTAGGAAGAGCCGATGACGGGGGAAAGGGTGGTGGTCGTGACAGAAGTGAGGAGCGACTGGCTTCTAGGGAGACATGGGAGGAAGGCGTGGAAGAAGCAAGGGGGATATATACAATCCGACGCGCTGACTGACGGGCTGCCAAAGTGCAGCGAAAGAGAACGACACAACCCCTACGGACTTGCCGGCAAGGCGCAGACTAGTGCAGAAACGAAAGAGGAGGGACCACAATGAGGTGGATGAGGAGAACAGCGAGGAGAATGGGCAGCTGCAGCTCTGGACAAAAAGTGGCTAAACAGAGCATCAGCGAAGAGGAACATCCAGAATGGCTCGGATGGGCCGGCGACGTCGACGGATTTTTTTTTTCTTTTCTTCCTGGACCGTCCGTAGGAAGAGAAATTGTGCCGAAGGAGCCCAGCCAGCGGTAGGAGAGTTTCTTCCTAAAAAGGAGGCCCCAAAGCGGAAGAGCGGAGCAAGTTCATTTGAGACAAGAGAAAAATACAGCGCAGACCAAGAGCGCAGATCCGAATTGGAAATTTTTTGACTAGCCAATGATGAAATCGATCCCCTTGCCTGGGTGTATGTACACAATGCTTCGAGCGCAGAACTCAAAAGGCAACTTGACCGGGGTCGTCTTAGCCGAAAGAACCACAAAACCTCGAAGCTGTTTCAATCTCGCTCACAGTCAACCAGCGGTCGTGACGGGCGAGCGTTGCGAATTCAAGCGTGACCTTTTGTCACCGACCAACCGACCGCCCGACGGAAACGGACCGACCGACAGCGTTTCATTGCGCACGCTGTGACTGCTGACTACACTCGGTATCTTGTATCAATGAGCGAGTTGAGCTTGTTTCGTGCTTTCGTATCATGACGATCCGACTGTCAGCAGAGAGAAGAGAGGGCAACCGGTTGGACTCATGAGCGTGGGGCTCGACACTTTGCTCAGGAAAAAAAAAATTTCGCCGAAGCGCGGATCGACCGTCTCACTTTCTTTTGTTGATTTTAAGCAGCAGTTGCCACCAGAGAGTCGAAACTCCGCAGCTCTGCGCCATCTCATGATCTTCAACACAGCTCCCACCTCTCGAAAGTTTGTTGACCCCACCGTCATGTTCAGAGATCAAGAGACCGGACCTCGAAGCAGATGTCTCGTCTCGGGGCTCGACCCTTTGTCACAAGAACGTCTACTGTGCTAGACAAAAGAACGCGGGAATCCTCTTTGCACCGATGCGGAACTCCAACTGCCCATCTCTCCAAACGAGCCTCGCTTGGGCGTGGTTTTCTGAAAAATGGTTCGAAATGTTGCTGCTGCATGCACGCTGCTTTTTTTCACCGCTGAATTCGCTCAAAAACAGTGGAAAAGTGCCTTGCTCTTTTTGTCCGCGGCCTGGACGGCAGTACCGCCAATCCGTATCCAGCTCGCCTTTCCTCGACCGCGGTTGATCGCCTCCTCTTCCCCTTTGGACTTCCGCTTTCGAGTCCGCCTGCAAACAAGCTTTGCTTTGCAGCTACACTTGCGTGGTCCAAAGTCGTGTGACCGTGGCAACCCCAGAAGATGCCGAAGAGAACTCATCGGGCTGAACGCACAATCGGTTGAGCTTGAGATGAAGCGGAAATGCCTCTCTCTGTGATGGCCCCAATTTCCGGATGCTTTTGCCAAGCCCAAAACGCTGCCCATGACTGTTTCATCCGTCACTCACTCTTACACACACATGTCTTCACTCTCTTTCGATGGGAGAGCGTGGGCATCGGACGCAATTCGCCGCTTAAACGAATGACGCTGATGACGCTATGCACGGAGATGCCGCCTGCTGGTACAAGCTTGAAGCTTGAAGCTGGTCTGCCAGTCGCTGTCCAAATTTCACTCTATGCAAACCAATTTCTTTGCATGTAGCCGAGGTGTCCACGTTCCCTCGATTGCATATTCAACAGCAACGCAACACTCGCCCCTGTCCAATACGGCTACAGCTCTAACGCCCGAGTGTTGGCCGCGCGCCCCCTTCTGCACGGCAGCGAAACGCCGCTTTCAAGTGTCCACACGGTCAAGTTCTTCGAGGCACCTACACACACCGTCGGCTATATTGGATGCTCCGCTCTCCCCCAGCGTCATATCCTTCCGTGTTCTTGTGGTACTCGATCTCAGCTCTGTGCTACAACGTCGGCAATGACGCAGGCACCGTCCGAAAGGCTGGTTGTGAGTTGCTCGAAACAGATGCCGCCGACTTGAAGCTCAGCCAGCCGCCGATGCCATACACGCCTTTTGTGTGTCGCCCAGCGGCATCTTTCGCTCGGTGTCAGTAGACGCTTGGGAGAGTCGCCTTTTGCGAGGTTGGCCCCGCTAGGAACTCCCCAGGCGCATGACGACCGGCCAGCACGTTGCTGCCGAAAGCGACCTTGAGATCGCAGTACCACTCTCATGCCTGAGAACGTCCGAGGTAGTCTCGCGGATCCACTATTCCGCTGTCGCTCATTGCTTCACCTGTCCTGCCAAAGTGACATCAATACTGTCCACGTTCTCGCTGATGACCGGCGCCACAGGGTCCCTCATGATATCCACCTTGCCAATCCGCTCATGACATTGTGCGTCTCCAGCTTGTTCCTGATCGAAGCCGATGTTAGCAGCTCCGACGGCGCGTGACCTCGATACCCAGAATCCTTTCGCCTCGCGTACCTTTACACCATGGTCGTGGGACAGCCGAGCCAGTCGTCGGCATCGTGCATCGCGAGAACTCATTGTACGCGAGAACGCCCGCAGTCAAATGCTTATCCGCTCACCACGACTAGAGCCAAGACTTGGACCCTGCCGAAGATCATGGTCAGCTTCCATGCTTACGCAGAACGTGCTCGTAGGTCTCAGTCTCAACAGCCTTCGCAGGTTGATATCAGCAAGGTGTCTATGTCGCGAAAATGGCTGTCGTACATGATGCTTCCTCTTGTATTCATCTGACTCGGCCGATTGTGCTGAGGCCGGAGAGTATGGTCGACATCAAGGCATCAAGCCTCGAATGTTGGCGCTCTGCACCTTGCCGTCCAGAATGAGCTCCGAAAGCACCTTGCCCGTTCCCAACGAGTTGGTGATGCCCCAGCACGAATGTCCAGCAGCAACGTAAATGCCGTCCTTACCACCAATGATTGGGTTGCCCGTCCTGTTGCTGATCGGAAGGTAGCAGGCCTGCTTGGCACGCAGGGTGGCTCCACCATCTAGATCCAGCGAAGAGGGCGAAAGCACCTTGCTCTGCTCCAGCAGGGCGGCGATCTTCTTTTCGTCAAATCCGACTTCGTCTGCGAACTCTGGCAGAGGCACATCGTCGGAGCCACCGCAAACGTACGCCGTACCGTCGGGGCGGCAGTAAAGCTCGGGTGCACCCGCCTTGCGACCACCGGGACCGTACGCCATGTCCGTGAACAGACAGTCCGCCGACAGAGGCTTATGTGATTCGATCACAACGCTGTGCGCCCGTGAACCATCGATGGAAGAAGCCGATTTGAGATGTGCTGGGAGTAGACTTCGAGGGAACAATCGGGTGATGAGCGATCCGGTCCAGGGTCCTGCAGCGATCACGAGATCGTCGACATCAATCGACGTGCTATCTCCCGACTTGACATCCTTGACCTCGACCTTATTCACCTTCTGCTCGTCCATGAAGCTGAGACCAGTGGCTTGAGAATTGAAAAGCACCTGTACACCGGCTTTGAGCGATTCGTCGACGAGGTGCTGTGTCAATTGACCTGGATGGACTTGCGCGGTGGTGCCGCCTCCGCCCATGTTGGATGTGGATTTGACAATGTCCTGGTCGAGCCAGCTAATGGCACAGTTGGGCTTCTTTGGCTTGCCCTTGAGGTTCGAGTCGATGTTGACTTGCCATGTTTCCACCTCTCGATACCCCCACTTTTCGTGTCCGCCATCCTTGTCAGCGAGTTCGCGATGTAGCTTGTAGCTGAGCTCAGCTAGGCTGGCTGTGGCAGCACCATGCCAGTCGAGAGCAAGAAAGCCGCCAGCCTTTCCTGAAGCGCCTGGAGCGGGTGCGGATGAAGCTTCGATGAGGGTGATCTTGGTAGCTGCTCGAGTCGCCGAATTGGCCGCAGCACGCGAGAGGTAGTAGGCGATGCTCGATCCAACGATGCCGCCTCCCACGACGACAATGTTGCGAGGAGGTTGGCTTGCTGCTGTCATTTGCGATCCTTGAATGTATCTTGAATGTATGGTACTTTCGATGGAGGTGAATGGGACCGAGAAGACAATGGAGTGAGGGCAAGAAGGTACTGATCTGAAAGGGACGAAGGTGGCAAATCTTGGAAGAACTTCAACGCTGAGTTATGCACCTGTGCGTCTTTTGGCTGGACCCTGAAGGAGTCGAGAAAATTCACCGACAGCCGAAGCTGAGACCCTTTGTCACGGCCGAGACAAGCTGTGTTGCTCGAAAAAAAGTAAAGAGTGAGCGAGCATCTGAGCGCGTTTTGAAAAGCAATTCTCGAAGAACAACAAACATCCAACATCGTCTCCATCATCTCGAGTGACACAACGACGACGAGCAGGCTTGCGCACCAGCTGTTCCGCTTCACTTATCTTTAAATCGAGGCGCTGAGCATATCGATCATGTTCTCGTTCTCGAATCCAGCGGCAACACCGCAACAGGCCGGTCAATCGCAGCAGCAACAACAGCAGCAGCAGCAGCCTCAGTCGAGCACGCCGTTTGGAGGCAACACTGGAGGGTTCAGCAACTCGTCCTTCTCGACGCCAGGCGGATTCTCCTTCGGTAACAACAGCAATGCGCAGTCACAACCACAACAGCAACAGCAGCAAGGAACTCCGCAGTCCACCGGGCTGTTCGGACAGAAGCCGCTATTCGGCACTCCCGGATCGCAACAGCCGCAGCAGAACACAGGCTCGCTCTTCGGAAACAATGCCGCGTCAACACCAAACAATGCGAATCAAGCGGGTCAGCAGCAGCAAACGAGTCTGTTCGGCACTCCGCAGAACAACGGCTTGTTCGGCTCATCCGCTTCCACCGGCTTTGGAGGACAACAGCAACAGCAACAGCAGCAGCCTCAACAACAGTCATCCACCAACACTTCTTTCGGACAAGGCGGATTCGGCTTCAACTCTTCTTCTCCCGCTCCATTCTCGACTCAGCACCAACAGCAGCAGCATCAGCCGCAGCAAAATCAGTCTTTCGGTAGCCCCTTCCACCATCAGAATCCGCAGCAACAGCACAACCCGATGCAGCACCATGGAACTCCTCATTCCTCTCAGCAGCATCAGCAGCAACAGCAGGCTATCGATCAACAGCGACAAATGCTGGAGCAGCAGAGTCAGAACATGAGCTACATACCGGGCTACCTTAGCCGCACCAAAGTAGTCAAGCCATACAAGCTCCCCGCGCGTCAAGCCGAACCCACGTCGCCAGAAGCAGCACAGGACGCCGATACAAGCATCGCATTTGGCACTCCCGCTTCCAAGTCGGGTAAGGAGGAGAGCACTCCGTCTAGCAAAGGTCAAGCCTCGCCCGTTGGGCGCTTCAGCTCGAGCTTTTTCAACGAGAGGCGCGATGACGCATCCTTCAGTCGAGCTGGCTCAGTGGGTCCTGGCACGCCATGGCGAGGTGGAAAGGAGAGCATCTTTGGTGCTGGTGGTCTACGAGGCGGGCGTCAATCCGCAACGCCCGCGCCCGCATCCTCGTCGGCAGGTACATCCGCTTCTCCTGCTCGCAAGACTTCCATCGACTCTCCCGGTCGCAGCAGCCGCTCTATTTCAACGCCTCCCGCAGCTTCCGCTCCGTTCCATGTATCACAGGGCGCCATGGACCAAGACGATGACGACGACCTTCCTCCTCAGGGCCGTCTCGAAGACGAGGCGTCTCAAGCGGCTCAGTCGTCTCTCTTGAGTACCTCCTCCAGTGCCGACTCGGGCACTGCACAGAACTTTCTCCCTGGTCGCTCGACCCTCTCGACTCCCTCAACCAATGCGCTGCCAAGATTGTCTCCTTCGCTGGGTGCTACCTCTGCGCAGGACACAGGAACACCATCTGCTCGCGCCGATGCATCTGCGGAGAATACCCCTCTTGGCTCAGCGCAGCGCACCGTGCTCGTATATGGATACCCGACGTGGATGGAAAAAGCAGTCCTTGAGCTCTTCGCCAGTGTTGGCGGTGTCGAACTGATGGAAGCGATCGATCTCACTGGCAGCGGTTCAGCTCAGGAGCAGGCCGCAGCTCAGCCCTCCTCGCCGCCTCTCTCGTGTTGCACTCGAATTCGATACGCCGAGTCCTTCCAGGCTCTTCACGCTCTTCGTCGCAATGGTGAGGTCGTTGCTGGTGCTTGTATGGTGGGCGTTCGATGGGAGGACGACAACTTCCATCAAGTTGCTCTCACCAACGGCGTGGATGCTGTCTTCCGCATGGATGTGTTCCCCTCAAGCCGTACAGCCGAGACATACAAAGCCTCTTCCAAGTCGATCGCTGTTCCCTCCATTGGCGCGGGTACCGGTGCATCGGCGCTCTCAACGACGCGGTCCAGCGCCACCAACTCGTCCAACTTCAACAGCACCAACACCTCCAACGCTCAGAACAACCGACACTCGATCGCATTTGGTCAGAACGTCAGTGCTCACTCTGGCCGCACCCAAGCATCCGCCCCTTCCACCTCTAGCAATGCCTACGGTCGACCCATGTCCGTCATCAACGACCCATCCATTGCTTTCAAGCCATCCGCTTCCACCAACAACTTGAGCGGCCTCGCCGGCTCACCCTTCAAAGCCGCCTCTTCCCTGTTCGGTTCGGGTGCCGCCGCCACGGCCAACCCCGCGACTCCGGCTGCGAATGGCGCTGCCGCCAACGCAAAGCCTGCAGCGCCTAGTGGCAGCACAAGCATGCTCGGCAGGATCACTGATGGCATCTTCGGTTGGTAGACGTAGACGTCTTTTGTACAAGTCCTCCTCACTACCCAGCAACTTTCGTATTTTCAGCGAGTCACCTTCGAGCGAATTGTGTTTATTACGGTGCGAGTGTCGATGCGGTTTTGAGACTAGTGTACATGAGTTTGCAATTTGAGAGACAAAAGGACGAAGGCCCAGCGAAAAGTGCTTCGGCCTGAAAGGTATACTTGATGCGAGTGGTGCCAGGCGGCGTGGGTCATCGAAAGAGTTTGCGAATGAGATGACTTCAATAGCCGCCAAGACCGTCCCATCGGCCACGAAGACGCCTGGCTAGCTGGAAATCTTTCTTCATCAGCGTCACACGTTTGCCGTGGATTGCGCACAGGTTGCTGTTGAGTCACGATGGAGCCGAGACGAATTGTCAGATTCTGCTACTTAGCTTGACCCGTATGAACGTTGAAAAAAGACTACTTACGCATCTTCGAAGAGGTGAACCAGGAACGCTTCGGTGGCCTCTTGCAGCGCCAAGATCGCCGAACTCTGCCAGCGCAGTCCCGAGCCGTATTCGCCGTGCTCGTACGAGGTGACAAAGTCGTTGGCGACTTCACGAACAAGTCGTGCAAACGGAAGTTTGCGAAGTAGCAGGTCGGTGGATTTCTGGTAGTGGCGAATCTCTCGCAAGGCGACTGTGCCTGGTCTGTGTCGTTTCCTCTGCTCGACATGACCTGCGAGAGCGAATAGAGTGCAGGAGAGAACGGTGTTAGCGAATGATCCGGTAGGAAAGGTTGGCGATCGAGAGACTCACTGATACTGGGCTCGGTCATCGAGTACTCCTCGAATCTCCTCCTCCCCGACAATTCTGACTGAATGATCGAAGGCGCTCGTCGAGACAGCATGGCGGATCCTCCGCCCTCGGACGAGCTTGCATACGAGACTTCATCATATGTCTCTGAGTAGATGGTCGATTCTGGGTATGAGGAGTCGGCCAGACTGTGCCTTGCGCGTGCGGACATCTCGAGTGTATACAGTGGGGTGGACGGTGAGCAATTGAGCGATGATCGATGGCTAGCTGATGAGTGTTGGTATGAGAGAGCGAGAGAGAGTGTGAGAGAGAGGGAGAAGTCAGAAACAAGGGTCGCGTCGTGCATATATCCTCGCTCTGGCTGGATCGGGTCAGCTGCCCGACCAAGTGTTGCTCAGCCAAATTGACGCAAATTTGAGTCACGTGTCCATGCTCTCCCAGCCAAAAATGTGGATAAATCTCAGCTTTTCTCTGACGCGTCGCGAAAGTGTGAGGAGTGTTGTTCTCTCTCCTTAAGGATACGCTCAGTCGGATAGCATCTGCGCGGATATCCAAAAAGGGTCTCAACCACCATCATCTCACTGCACACGTCACGCTCAGTCAGTCAGCTATGGCGGCTGCTACAATCCAAGCCAACATGATGGCCACAACATCTGCGCCACACTCTCAGCCGGGCGCTTACGATCATCTGCCAGATTTATCCGCGGACATCTCGATCCAAAGCGACAGCTCAACACGACCGACGTTCGAACAACTTAATGCAACCCTTGTCTCTCGAGGATACTTGCGGTCTCCACTCAATGTTGCAGGCATGCGCGAGGAATCTCTTTCTGCCCTCGCCGATGCTTTGCATGCCATGATCGCACAACGAGAGGAAGATATCGAAGTGCGTACCGCCTTGACCGCCAAGAACCGCACCCTAACCGCATCTTTGGAACGATCCAGACGCTTTCAAAAGGAGGAGCTCGAACGATCAGCAGACTTTGAGCGTAAAGCCGAAGCGTCCAAGGTCAAACTTGCCCATCTCACCACTCAGCTCGAGACAGAACGCAACGCGCACAAAGCAACGAAAGAGGCACTCGCTCGCATGAGGAGAGACCTGCAGGCCGTGAAAGCTTCGGCGTTGCAATACAAGGCCTCCAACGATCGATCCGTCGCCCGAGTCAGAGCTCGTATCGGTGAAGTCACCAGCTCAGCTATTCGATCCGCTGTCCCGGACTTTCAGATCGTCGCTTCTGCCTTCGACGAGCCGCCAACGGGTTCCTCGTCCAAGGCTGGTGCTGCAGGCTGGTACGCTCAACAAGTACAGGAGCTCGAGCAGAAGCGCGCTCATCTGGTCGAGTATAATCAAGCTCTGAAGCGCTTCGCCACGGAAGCCATTAATGCTGCCCGACGTGCCGACCAAGAACTTTTGGAAATGGTCGAAGCAGAGGAGGACGATGCGAAGAAGAGAGAAACAATTTCTGCAGCAGCGAGAGCGAATGGCGACTCGAGCGGCTCTCGATCTGCATCTTCGAGCAGTGTGGGCAGCATGGGTGCATCAAAGCGCTCACTTTCCAGCGACACATGGCTTGAAGGACATCGACCGCTCTTCCAACGAGATCTCTTCCCGGCGAACGACACCCTTCGATCAACATCCTCAGGCGCACTCGTCTCTGGATCTTCTAGCAAAGTCTCGCATCCGGCTTTGCGCGCGCTCGAGCTCACATCGACAGCTATCAGCTCGCACGTTCAGTCTCTGCTCGATTTGCGTACCCAACGCAATGTCCACCAAGCAGCACAGAATCAGCGTCTCGCTGCAGAAACCCGCGAGCAAGCTTGGGCGGCCAAGCTCGAGCACGACGTTCATCAAGATCTGAAAAACGACGCACGACTCTCGCTCAACAGGAAATGATTGCATGGACCTTCGGGAGATTTTGTATTGTGTTAAGCAACGAGTTTATTGCAATTTCGCCGTCAGCAACTCTGTGTGATTCGCTAAGGTCGACTGCTGCTGCACTTACCAGAGTTGATCACGCCTGTCCCAATGACAAGAACATTGTTTGAAATGGCAACATACTGTTGCAGCATGTCCCTGTCAGGGCGCTTTTGAGCTTCTGCATTGTGCTTGATCTGGCTTGATGGCCCTGTTAGCAGACCAGACCTAGACATGGATTAAGTTGCTATTGCTTGCATCACATCTTCCACAAATTGCTCTGTACCTGCTGCCAGCCTTACATCACCCTTTCCAGATTGCAATTGGGAACAACCTCTGCCTCTGGCTCCTCAGTTCACTTTACTGCTGACAAGGGGCCTGCAACTCAGAGGCTCTGTGGTGACCTTTGCAAGGCCATGCTCAATACAGAGATGCTTTGCCAAGACATTATCAGGATTCCCAGCATACATGCATCTCTGAGTGTGGTTGCTGTGGTTGAGGTCAAAGGTGCTGAGACGATGGACCCTATTGCAATGCTGCAAAATTTCAAAGTGACTGCCTCACAAGCCCATCTTACTTGGGAATTTGCCTTTGACACAGCAGGGACCAGTCTTGCAAAATTATTTGTACATGCTCAGACTGGCCTGCAAATGGGCAACAACAAATGCGTGCCAGTATGCACTCTTTTGTCACGTCAAGTTTGGGTCTGCGGAATTGGTAAGACAGGTTCAAGTCTTTGCCATCAGGCACAGGGACCCATCAATGTGCACAGCCCTGATGTGGTTTCATCTTGAAGCAATTAAGTCACATCTCACGACTGATCATGAGGAATGTAGGCAAATTGCACTTGCTGCGCTCAGAGACAATTAACATGTACAGTAGTTAGATTGAATGAAACAGTTGGATTACATCACAGAGCCCACTCACCTGCAGCCTCCTTATCCAATATAGACAGCCCCTAATAGCATTGGCAACATCATTTGCCTCACCCTTGCCAAGCAATATGGCAGTCTATCTTGGGATCAACACAGAGTACCTTGGTTGTGGACATTTGGCACACATCAAGATGCTTTGACATTTGCTTGCCAACTCTGTGAGCATGAAGGTCCATACAAAGAGCACTCAGTGTGCCAGCAATCACGCCGTGCTCTCCTGTAGGTTCCACAGCATCACCAATTGCCCCTTTCCCTAGCCCTTTCCCTAACCCTAGCCTTAGGTGTCAGACAAGGGGGTGATGGAGAAGCAGAGTTAGGGTTAAGGGTTACAAGGGGTACCCCAACTCAGAGGCGGCACGTTTTACTGGCTGATGTGGTAGAGTGAACCACGCTGATCAATAGTGTGGCTGACCCCTACAGCTGTTTAC